>CANNZV010002097.1:114396-128191 GCA_947561585.1 Caprella mutica
GTATATTGATAACGTTAATTTAAAATATTTTTACAGTAAAATACTAATAACAGCTGTCATAGAATATAACCGGTCACAAGAACGGAAAGAAAAGTTGAAAAATTAAAATGGAGTTTAAAAAAATTAAAATACGTAAAAACATAATTTGATAAACTGATTTCAAATAATAATAAATATTTGCTTAATAATGATAGTGGTGATAAAAGAAGATATACTAAATTTATGATGGAAATGATGATAAATGGTATAAAAACAATATGTAATTTATTATATCACCAATTGGAATAATTAATTTTATAAAATAACAATTAATGATGAATGAAGAAATTTGTACCTTAAAATGTAAATAATTTATAAATAATCGTATAAAAATATTATGCATATTTTATCACTATTTTTTCAGTTAAGAGGCCTGATAATAATTATTTGGGTGGCAATTGTCCGAGGGTGGCAATTGTCCGGGTGGGAATTGTCCGAGAGTGGCAATTGTCCGGTCACGATAATATACTTGTGTATTAATTTCGATCCTTATATGTTCACTATTTTTACTTGAAATTTGGTACACATTAGTTTAGTATAAATACTGACAACTTGTAAAAATAGTAAAATACAGTACTGTAGGATTATAAATAAGGCTTCTGTTTTTTAAACACATAGTCAAGCCTTCCGAAACCTTCTGAACGTCAAACTCATTATGGTTTAGATTACTTCAACAACTGGATTGAAGAAAAATTAGATATTCTTATTAATTTAATTTAATAAGGACATGACTATATAACCTATTCATTTATGCATAAACTTTACAACAACTGTTCATTTCAATTAATAGGAACATGAATATATCAGACAATAGAAATATTCGTCATTACAGTGTGTGTGTGAAAATAAAGATTGAAATTTCTCTCTCATAGGATTCCAAAAAATACTGCTGCTATTCAAGGGACAAAGAGAAGGAAATCAAATGCAACCGCACTAGAAACAAGAAGTGAGTAGTGAGAACTATACCTACCCCGTGAAATACGGGAAGAAACTCAGTAAAAAACTCATTTGTCACTATCAAAGCCACCCGGGTGGGGGGGGGGGGGAGGCTTTGAGGCAAAACGTACCTTAAAGGGGCAGTAAACTTTATAAAAAATGTCATTTTTTGTAATGAAAATGTTGTTAGTAATTAGTTGTATACACTCGAAAGTTTATTCGTCTTATATGTATGTCTTATATGTATGTATGCATTGACATTTGTAGTTCCAGATTTAGTCAGTAGGTGGCGCTGCATTTGCGAATTAATTAGTTTAATTTTCTAAATAGGAATCAAAAAAATAGAATAGCAACATTTTATTCTATGTATTATTAATGTCCCTTTGTCGATTTATCAACAAGAGAGAAAAAGTTTGTCCAAAAGTTTACTACTCCTTTAAGGTAATCTTATCAGCCCATTACTAGTTACTGCGAATCAGACTACCACTAGTGTGTTGCTAATTACTAGGGTTGTGACAATATGCGGTCAAAATCATAGACATGGAATATCATAGACGAAACGAAATGTAATGGTATCGAATACTATATACCGCGCTGATGTAGAACGATTCACTATTGTTTATTTTTCTTCGTCTATAATATTTTCAGGATCTATGATTTTAAACGCATATTGTCACAACCCTACTAGTTACAACACTGTATAACATTACAACAGATCAGTCTAATATACCTAACTATAGTGAAGTGAGAAATGACTGTAATTTATAATTACTGCCGTTAATGAATAATTAAATTGAGGCAAGTATTCTTATTTCTCGAAATGGAATCTTAATTTCAAAGCAGTTATTTCTCTTCAAATCCATTAGTAAATAGCATTTGAATTACTTGATATGTTATGTTGTAATGTTAGCAAATTTATTATTTTTGTTAAGTTTGAACTACAGATTTGTTCTAGGTATATTCCACCCCGGTAAATTCCACCCCGGTAAATTCCACCCCGGTATATTCCACCCTATATAGGTATATTCCACCCCGGTAAATTCCACCCCTGTGTCAATGTTCATTTGGGTGAAAATAAAAAGACTACGATTTTAATTTTAGATGGCCATTATTTCAATACTACGTAGCCATGATGAAATAACTCACACAATATCCTGAGACATTTGGACAATATTTAGAGTTAACTCAAGTCAATTGAAATTTCATCCTAAAAGACAAAAATACAAATATTCATAGTATAAGGGTATATTTCAAAGTGTACATGTTGAGCATGTTTATATTAATTCCTTCTTAACATGAAATTAAAGTATAGGTATGCTCTTACAACAATGGTTGGAAGAGGTGTGGAGTGGTTCGGTTGGCAGAGACAACTCATTGAATATTTTCGCTTTTGCTAAAAAGTTGATGTTTTGAATTCTAGGACAAAAACTCTGTGGTCAAAATCTCTCCAATTAATATAAGGCAATAATCTACCCAGCTCTCAAATCCTATGTAATAAATTAATAATCCCACCTCCTTATCAAAAACTTCCTGGTCAGAAAAAAACATGAAAAATACCCCCAATATAAAAAAAGCAATCAGTCAAGAACCATTTTACACCACTTTTACTCGAAGTCAAAATACCAAATTCAAAATAAAATTAAAATATCAAGAAGTACTATATGACATCATCTTACAGTTAATATCGCTTTTGTGTTGGCGATAGTAGAGAAAATCAACTTGTGATTGAAAATCAAAATATCTAAACTGATAAAGTGCGTTCACACAACCTTTCCTTCTGTTGTTCTATCACATGTGTAGTGAAAAATAAACAGATTGTGTTTATGTTACAAAGAAAATGCAACTTACCTAGTATTATATGAAATATTAGTAAACAGAGCTGGATTCGCGAACCTTTTTTTAGGTTCCGAACTCGAATCTTCGTCGATTTTGGGTTCCGAACCTCCGTATAGTGAACCCAATTTGGAGAAGTTTGGTCCGAACATTTGTTCTGAACCAAACATTTAGTCCGAACATTTGTAGGCTAACCTCTGATTTTTAGGCTATTAGGGCAACCTATATAAAAAAACAGTTTTTTACTAACTATTTTTCAGAAACAAGTTACAACGAGAAGGTTTCACTCTATGTTAGAAAAACACATGTCTTATTTATAAACCTACGTTACTGTATTTTTACAAGTTGTTCGTTTTTGTACTAAACAAATGTGTACCAAATTTCAAGTGAAAATATTGAATATATAAGGAGAAATAAATACATAGGTTGCCAAGAGATTGGCAACTGAGTGAGCTGAACTGTTATTGGATGGAGTGTGAACCAATCACAGGTCGCGCATTTGTCTCTACTACATAAAACGTGGACACATTCTTGCGTATTCGGTAACCAATCTGTATTTCTACGTTGCCACACGTTACTAAGGTACAATTAATTCCATAATTTACGCTGATTTACGTCGATACGTAAATATTTCACTTTTGAATTAAAAAATATAGTTGGTATTTATGTAGGAACAAAGTCAAGAAAGGCCAGTAAAATTTAAAAAAATGACATGAAATATATAAAGTAATTTAAAAAAGATATGCCTATAAAACATACGTCAAATTCATTAGGGTTAATATAATAAATTTATAATAATAATTATACTGTGACTTCATATGACTACATTATAGAGGATTTGCACTGGTAAAACTGCTATTTCATGAAATACAACTAATTTAGAGAATATACTAAATAGGAAAAAGAGATTCATAGAAAACTTACGAATATTTGTGTAGACTAACCTAAATATGTTCACTATAGAGGTAAATTTGCTATACCGGATTTTACTATTCAGCGTGCTTCACTATACAGGAGTTCACTTTAAGGTAGTTCCACTGTACTTACTATACTTAATAAGTTAGCATCATTGAATATGACTGAATGAGCATTAAGTATATTCAAATTTCCCCTCCAGTTTCCACTCCAATACGTAGTTTAAGTTGTTATTCTGAATTTTCTTCTGACCTCCGAATTTCATGCAAAGAAAAGTTAAGACCAACTCTGTCGTCATAACAATGCAAGACAATGTATCCATATTGAAGTATCCAATTATCTAATTAAATAATTTTTAAGTTTTTACTATTAGTTTTCAAATTTTCATTTATATTACAACATTTTTGATTAATTCTATCTAGAGAACTGATGATATAAAAACTTTTTGCATTTTGTTTGAATATGATAGTACTATAGATACAATACGTTGTACGGTATTCCAATACACTATTTACTTAACTTTTCTTCTATTCAATATTATAATACCTATATATAAATTATAATCGATTCAATTTTAAAGCGAATAACCGAATACTTGATCAGCCAACCTACTTACCCGTCAAAAGTTTGCTTAATTCAGCCATTTCAATATATTTTCTTTTAAAAACCTTCATTTGATATTTACTCATACATTAGTAAAAGCAAAAGAAAAAATTATCATTCAAAATAAAAGTAACAAGCTAAGACAAGAAACAAATATTTATAAGATGTCATTGTACGAAGATTGGTGTGCGCAATTATTCTCGCACATATTTGATCTCGCTAAGCCGCTATAAGAGTTACAGTTAACTGATTATAGTGAAATATTCACCCTTATGTACTGAAAAACACTCTTGCATCTAATGCCTGGAAAGATCTCTGATATATTCCTAATATTATTGTAGATTTGAATTAAATGCTCATAATATGAGTATATTACCATTTATCACATTCGTTTTTGTCTAATCGTATGTATTTATGCGAAAAATTAAACGATTGAAAAGACAGCTTTAAAATCGGTCTTGAATTTAAGTTATTATTATTTTTCCATGAGGACTGGTTAGCCAACGGCTAAGGTACTAGGATAGGGTGTTATGTAATTTTACCTAATATATACGTTTATAACCTTACCTATAGTTCTACATATTTCAAGCAATTTTAATTGAGATTTGTGGGAATATAATCCGTTATTAAAGAATTAACTTGTTAGGATTATTATAAAACTTACCGCTATTCAAGAAAGAATGAATAACGTAATGGAAGAAGAGCGGGGAAAGACGCATGTTCTTCGCTTCAGTGTTAAGCAGAAACCTAGGTATATAATAGTAGCCGAGAGGTACGGTACATGTTCAGAACGTAAAATAATTAAATGAACAGGTCAGTTTTCCCCGGGTACGGAGGTTCGGACTTGCGAAAAAGACGTTCCGAACACTGAAGTCCGAACCGATTTAGAAGAGGTTCCGAATCCGAATGTCCGAACCCATTTTCCAGTCCGAACCGGTTCGCGAATAAAGGTTCGCGAACATTCTTGCGGAACGCCCAGCTCTGTTAGTAAATGATTAATATTTATATCTAACCAAACAAAACACGTAAAGTGGGGTGGAATTTACCGGGGTGGAATATACCTAGGGTGGGATATACCGTGGTGGAATATACCAGGATGGAATCTATCGGGGTGGAATATTTATATATACCGGGTATATATAAATTAAAATTGTACTTAAATAAAGTTTGCCAATTTGTGATTTTGATTAGAATATTTGAATATTTTGTAATATGGATGGAAGAATGTCTGTTCCTACCATGTTTATCATTTTTTTTTTAATTACTTGTTAGAGGATAGTGCAAGGTTTATGCTCTTCAACTGATAAGGTCTTATGTTTTTGTGTTAGGTAGACTCGTCCGCTTCATTAACTATCACTTCTTCATTTCCTTCTTCCATCTATGAGTGTTGTCGTCATGTGTTTATGTTTCTTTTCATCACATTCTTTGATAGATTAGAATTGTCACAGACAGATACATGGTAGGTAACTTTCCTCTCTGACTGAATCTCCAAAGTCCTTTGTATTTTATTTCCTTTTGACGTCAGCAATATGCAGAGATGGGCGGGAAAGTACTTCCCAAGTACCAAGTAAAAGTACTAAGTAACAAGTAAGTACTTCAAGTACTACTTGAAGTACTTTCCAAAAAGTACTTTGAATAATTACTTAGAAGTACTTTTTACAAGTACTTGTTACTTTCCAAGTAAAAAGTACTTTGCAAAGTATATTTTTCCTTTCAGTCAAGAGATTTTAAAAGATTAGTTCTAAAATTTGTACAAAATTAATTCTTTTTCTCATCAAAACTGTATTTACAGCAACTGGATAAAAACTAGAGTTTGAAGAGGTCCAACATGTTGGAAAATTGTTTGTCAAGTAGTAAAATTGAAAACTTTGTCAAACAGTAGAATCGAAAACTAAGACTGTAAGACATTGTATACTTTTATGTGACGGTGAATATTTATATATTCTGACATACAATCATGTATAGAGACTGAGTTATATTGACCAATATAAGTACATTGAATATAATTATTTTTGATACCTAGATATAACAACCAATATTTACCAAACACATTGACAAATTATAAGCGTGTGGACGTGTACAGTGAGTCACTGTGATGATGTACTTACTATCAGAGTAAAGAGTCATTGTCATTTGTGATGATGTACTATCAGAGAAAAGAGTCACTGTGATGATGTACTATCAGAGAAAAGAGTCACTGTGATGATGTACTATCAGAGAAAAGAGTCACTGTGATGATATACTATCAGAGAAAAGAGTCACTGTGATGATATACTATCAGAGAAAAGAGTCACTGTGATGATATACTATCAGAGAAAAGAGTCACTGTGATGATATACTATCAGAGAAAAGAGTCACTGTGATGATGTACTACCAGAGAAAAGTCACTGTGGTGATGTACTATCAGATAAAAGAGTCACTGTGAAGATGTACTGTCAGAGAAAAGAGTCACTGTGAAGATGTACTGTCAGAGAAAAGAGTCACTGTGATGATGTACTACCAGAGAAAAGTCACTGTGGTGATGTACTATCAGAGAAAAGAGTCACTGTGAAGATGTACTGTCAGAGAAAAGAGTCACTGTGAAGATGTACTGTCAGAGAAAAGAGTCACTGTGATGATGTACTATCAGAGAAAAGAGTCACTGTGATGGTGTACTATCAGAGAAAAGTCACTGTGGTGATGTACTATCAGAGAAAAGAGTCACTGTGAAGATGTACTGTCAGAGAAAAGAGTCACTGTGAAGATGTACTGTCAGAGAAAAGAGTCACTGTGATGATGTACTACCAGAGAAAAGTCACTGTGGTGATGTACTATCAGAGAAAAGAGTCACTGTGAAGATGTACTGTCAGAGAAAAGAGTCACTGTGAAGATGTACTGTCAGAGAAAAGAGTCACTGTGAAGATGTACTGTCAGAGAAAAGAGTCACTGTGATGATGTACTACCAGAGAAAAGTCACTGTGGTGATGTACTATCAGAGAAAAGAGTCACTGTGAAGATGTACTGTCAGAGAAAAGAGTCACTGTGAAGATGTACTGTCAGAGAAAAGAGTCACTGTGAAGATGTACTGTCAGAGAAAAGAGTCACTGTGATGATGTACTACCAGAGAAAAGTCACTGTGGTGATGTACTATCAGAGAAAAGAGTCACTGTGAAGATGTACTGTCAGAGAAAAGAGTCACTGTGAAGATGTACTGTCAGAGAAAAGAGTCACTGTGATGATGTACTATCAGAGAAAAGAGTCACTGTGATGGTGTACTATCAGAGAAAAGTCACTGTGGTGATGTACTATCAGAGAAAAGAGTCACTGTGAAGATGTACTGTCAGAGAAAAGAGTCACTGTGAAGATGTACTGTCAGAGAAAAGAGTCACTGTGATGATGTACTACCAGAGAAAAGTCACTGTGGTGATGTACTATCAGAGAAAAGAGTCACTGTGAAGATGTACTGTCAGAGAAAAGAGTCACTGTGAAGATGTACTGTCAGAGAAAAGAGTCACTGTGAAGATGTACTGTCAGAGAAAAGAGTCACTGTGATGATGTACTACCAGAGAAAAGTCACTGTGGTGATGTACTATCAGAGAAAAGAGTCACTGTGAAGATGTACTGTCAGAGAAAAGAGTCACTGTGAAGATGTACTGTCAGAGAAAAGAGTCACTGTGATGATGTACTATCAGAGAAAAGAGTCACTGTGATGCTGTATTATCAGAGGAAAGAGTCACTGTGATGATGTACTATCAGAGAAAAGAGTCACTGTGATGGTGTACTATCAGAGAAAAGTCACTGTGGTGATGTACTATCAGAGAGAAAAGAGTCACTGTGATGATGTACTATCATAGAAAAGAGTCACTGTGATGATGTACTATAAGAGAAAAGAGTCACTGTGATGATGTACTATCAGAGAAAAGAGTCACTGTGATGATGTACTATCAGAGAAAAGAGTCACTGTGATGATGTACTATCAGAGAAAAGAGTCAGTGTGATGATGTACTATCAGAGAAAAGAGTCACTGTGATGATGTACTATCAGAGAAAAGAGTCACTGTGATGATGTACTATCAGAGAAAAGAGTCACTGTGATGATGTACTATCAGAGAAAAGAGTCAGTGTGATGATGTACTATCAGAGAAAAGAGTCACTGTGATGATGTACTATCAGAGAAAAGAGTCACTGTGATGATGTACTATCAGAGAAAAGAGTCACTGTGATGATGTACTATCAGAGAAAAGAGTCACTGTGATGATGTACTATCATAGAAAAGAGTCACTGTGATGATGTACTATCAGAGAAAAGAGTCACTGTGATGATGTACTATCAGAGAAAAGAGTCACTGTGATGATGTACTATCAGAGAAAAGAGTCACTGTGATGATGTACTATCAGAGAAAAGAGTCACTGTGATGATGTACTATCAGAGAAAAGAGTCACTGTGATGATGTACTATCAGAGAAAAGAGTCACTGTGATGATGTACTATCAGTGATAGTCTTTCCCCTGGTGGTACATCTCTCAGTCACATTCGTGCTAGTGTTTTTATAGTCACGTTTCTCCGGGTGTAACAGTTGGTAGCTCTGACTTTCGCTGACGGTTGGTCGGCCTTGCAAGACTGCGGAGGAAAGTGAAAAAGTTGTTACAGGTTGAATGTGGTTAAGGAAAGGGAAGAGAGTAAGTCTGCCTACAATATCTGACTAGAAAGGACAAAAACTTACTGTTGATTTGAAATACAAACAAAGTTATTATCTATCATTCAAATTGAAGTGTAATCACGCAAGTTAATATACTTATGTAAAGATTAGCTAATTTCATTACTTTTATGAAATAATAAATTATAGTTAAATTAAATACCATTAAATACGATAAAAAATATTCAAATTTCGAACAAAGTTATATAACATTTAAATAGTTTTCATTTTAATTGAAAACAGGTATCATGGATACCAATTAAAATAACGAGATAAACTATAACTAGTGTATATACTCTTTCTTCTATGATCGGAAATGTGAAGCAGTTCAGTAATATGGAACTCACCCCACTTTATATATCTAAAAAAAAAGTATAAAAAAAACACATCTTTCAGATGAGTCTTTCTTTTTCATTTTGTTCTGGTTTTAACCATATACTCCCTATTATTAACATTCCGTAAAAAAGAAACAATAGCAATGGGCACGTACAGGATATAGTCTCAGGCAACAAGGTCATGTAATATGTTATATATAGGCATACATGTTTATATGTGCTTGTATTTCCTGAAAAAAGCTTTCCTGGTTCATCTTCACTTGACTGTCTCAAACTAACACTAAATGCACTAATAAATACGTAAGCATAAATCCTGGTGATTATTTCACAAGGATTTTATTTATTAATATGCATTTTACTTACAACTTCAACTTATTGGTAGTACGTAACACTAAAGTGCAACGGCTGGTTGTTATTCAAGTGATAGAGTTAACAGGCATTGGTAACTGTTTAACAACTTTAATTCATATGTAACATGTTACATTCACTACATGTAACATGTAACATTCACTACATGTAACATGTAACATTCACTGCATGTAACATGTAACATTCACTACATGTAACATGTTACATTCACTACATGTAACATGTAACATTCACTACATGTAACATGTAACATTCACTACATGTAACATGTAACATTCACTGCATGTAACATGTAACATTCACTACATGTAACATGTTACATTCACTACATGTAACATGTAACATTCACTACATGTAACATGTTACATTCACTGCATGTAACATGTAACATTCACTACATGTAACATGTAACATTCACTGCATGTAACATGTAACATTCACTACATGTAACATGTTACATTCACTACATGTAACATGTAACATTCACTGCATGTAACATGTTACATTCACTACATGTTACATGTAACATTCACTACATGTAACATGTAACATTCACTACAAGTTACATGTAACATTCACTACAAGTTACATGTAACATTCACTACAAGTTACATGTAACATTCACTACAAGTTACATGTAACATTCACTACATGTAACATGTAACATTCACTGCATGTTACATGTAACATTCACTACATGTTACATGTAACATTCACTACATGTAACATGTAACATTCACTACATGTTACATGTAACATTCACTACATGTAACATGTAACATTCACTACATGTAACATGTAACATTCACTACATGTTACATGTAACATTCACTACAAGTTACATGTGTAGCAAAGTTATTCTCTATTTTAGAATTATGAGCAGTGTATCACAATATGAGTAAAGGCAGATCATTAATGAGTTACCGTCACAGCACTCTAACACTCACAGTACTCGTACAGTGGGCATTAATACAGGTAATGTACCAATCCGACCTTTAGGAATTACTGATCAACCTACCATTATCTATCCCCATCTTCCGAATACTACGAGCATAGAGAGGGGTGTTGGTTTAGTTATGAGTAGAGGGAAGCAACACTCAGTAGCTTTCTCACCGCCACCACCAGAGTATATAAATGATATAGTGAGTTGTTAGTTTTGACCTTGAACCTAGGCAGAGTGCAAGCCACTACCTTTTTATCCCTCAGTACAGTTAGAATGGTGCCAGGCCTGCCTAGAGTGTCTGGTAGACCCTGTACAGTTACCAGATGTCCTACCACTACCAGATGTCTGGTCCCTACCTGTATGTCTGGTTCCTTCTGTCACTGTGCAAACTGTATGGTCACTTAATAGAAGTTGCATTTATCTCTATAGTATTAATGTAGGTAGACTAGTAGTGTTTGGTAGTATAGTACCAGTGTAGTGGTAGGACAGTGCCACTACCTGACATCTCTCTTCCTTTCTAGTAGTGTTTGGTAGTATAGTACCAGTGTAGTGGTAGGACAGTGCCACTACCTGACATCTCTCTTCCTTTCTAGTAGTGTTTGGTAGTATGGTACCAGTGTAGTGGTAGGACAGTGCCACTACCTGACATCTCTCTTCCTTTCTAGTAGTGTTTGGTAGTATAGTACCAGTGTAGTGGTAGGACAGTGCCACTACCTGACATCTCTCTTCCTTTCTAGTAGTGTTTGGTAGTATGGTACCAGTGTAGTGGTAGGACAGTGCCACTACCTGACATCTCTCTTCCTTTCTAGTAGTGTTTGGTAGTATGGTACCAGTGTAGTGGTAGGACAGTGCCACTACCTGACATCTCTCTTCCTTTCTAGTAGTGTTTGGTAGTATGGTACCAGTGTAGTGGTAGGACAGTGCCACTACCTGACATCTCTCTTCCTTTCTAGTAGTGTTTGGTAGTATGGTACCAGTGTAGTGGTAGGACAGTGCCACTACCTGACATCTCTCTTCCTTTCTAGTAGTGTTTGGTAGTATAGTACCAGTGTAGTGGTAGGACAGTGCCACTACCTGACATCTCTTCTTCCTATTCCCCGTCACACCGAAATAATATTCTGCAAGGGTTCTCTCTCTGTTGCCAGTCACTAACTATCGCTCACAAAACACATTTGCTTTGCTTTCGTTAAGAGGATGTATTTTTAAACATTTAAAAGTTAGAGGTCAGACCTACTCATTCTACACTCTGTGACGTAGGTGCCTATTATCTACAACAACGTACTTATCCAAAACTGTCAACAAGCCTCTACTTTGAATGCCATCTCAGTTACTAATTTTCATGGTCAATCGACGAAACATTTTGAGAGCAGACGATAGAGGACAGTTTCAAAGTCATTCCCAGAATGTTTCGTTTAGGGTCAGTGTCCTTAGTGTGACGTTGCAGAAAATTAGCCAATGGGAGCATTCGGTTGGCTCTGCTCAGCCAATGGGAGGCTCTGGTTGGTGTGACGAGTCTTGCCTCGCTAAGACCCGCCCCTCAGCATTGGTTAGGTTTATTCAGTCTAGTGAATCATTCGCTAAGAGATGTTTGTATGACAGTGTACGCTGCGTGCCTAACTACTCAATACGCATTGAGAAACTGTAGTGATTTTGTGAACTAGAAACTAAAGACAATTAACAACAGTGCATTTTAATGTATTAACTTGTGAATTGATTTAATTCTTAACTAATGTAGTTTGGTGATTTTATATAATCAGGAAATAAGTTTTTACTTCAAGTGTTTTAGTTTATTAGCAATAAGTGCCTTATCAATTGGTGCAGTATGCCTCCCAATCGGTCTCCAAGTCGCTCCTACGAATCCAGGTTCACACCTTCCCCCAAAATACAGAGGTCCGCTCCCATGTCCACCAACAGCTCCCCCAACTCCCCCATTGTCGTGGCTCAGGCCACCACTTCTTCCCCCACACGTGGGCTAGAGAAGGTGAAAATAAACTTCGACATGAGGAACGAACGTCCCTCTGACGAAAGACCTTCCTCCTCCACTTCCACCGTCCCCTCCCTTTTCCAGAGAAGTCGTGAGACGCTCCCCCAGCCTTCCTCCACCGGCTACTCCTCCTCTCGTAGACCCACCAACTCCTCCTTGAAGCAGAACTTCCTCGACGGAGTCTACAAGACGAAGCTCAACAATGACGTAGATGTCGTCCACACCGGTAGAATAAAGACTGAAAGTAGTAGAAGTTTCTACGATGCGCACAGTGTGACAGAGGCGTTCAAACACAAAGCTGTTATCGTGGGGGAAACATCGTCACGAGAATCTAAATCTCCTCCAGGCCCATCCTCCCCCACAGGCTCTCCCCTCTACTCCCCCATAGAATATTCCACCACATCCTACAACAGGTACAGTGGGGGACAGAGAATGCACTCACCTGGGGGAGAGTACGACCCTGACACCACAGCAATCATAGACGAGTTCCACCACCCAACACAGTCCACTTCCACCACTTCCAGACATCTTGACCAGCCTATGGATGAGCAGCCCTCACGCTACCTCTTCTCCCCCGGGGAAGATCTCAGCAGACGCAAAGACGCTCCTTCCTCCTTCGAACTGATTTCTGCCCAAAGATCCTTCGACATGCGGTCTCCTTCCTCCCCCCACCAGAACAACGAAGCGGAGGCTAAATCCTATAGCAGTCCTAGTTCTTCCCTAGGTCACACCCCTGCCCTAGGTCATTCCTCTAACCTAGGCCACAGTTCTAGCCTAGGTCACAATTCCTCCCTAGGACCTAACAGCCGAAATCTATGTGCTGTCATAGATAAAATAATAATTGGTAAGTTTATGACAGTGCCCCCTCTCCGTTTTCTATCATCAGGTGGTTTCTCCTATAGTGTGTACCTATCTTTCGAAAGTTAACAGATAAATAAAGAAACCACTAGGGTAACTAACGAGTTATTGGTCGGTTTCACATCTTCGCTCATATTGGAAATAACGATATCATCATTATTATTTGATACCAATAAAATTAAAAATGAAATAATGATAACATTATTTTTTCTAATATAACCGAAGACGTGAAACCGACCAATAACTCGTTAGTTCCCCTCCATGCAAGGCTGCAGACATTAGGTATATTTGTTGTTTTTCTCCAATG
>CANNZV010002098.1:0-113950 GCA_947561585.1 Caprella mutica
CTTTCATATATTAGAGCACATGTGTACTCTTTCATATATTAGAGCACATGTGTACTCTTTCATATATTAGAGCACATGTGTACTCTTTCATATATTAGAGCACATGTGTACTCTTTCATATATTAGAGCACATGTGTACTCTTTCATATTAGAGCACATGTGTACTCTTTCATATATTAGAGCACATGTGTACTCTTTCATATATTAGAGCACATGTGTACTCTTTCATATATTAGAGCACATGTGTACTCTTTCATATATTAGAGCACATGTGTACTCTTTCATATATTAGAGCACATGTGTACTCTTTCATATATTAGAACACATGTGTACTCTTTCATATATTAGAACACATGTGTACTCTTTCATATATTAGAGCACATGTGTACTCTTTCATATATTAGAGCACATGTGTACTCTTTCATATATTAGAGCACATGTGTACTCTTTCATATATTAGAGCACATGTGTACTCTTTCATATATTAGAGCACATGTGTACTCTTTCATATATTAGAGCACATGTGTACTCTTTCATATATTAGAGCACATGTGTACTCTTTCATATATTAGAGCACATGTGTACTCTTTCATATATTAGAACACATGTGTACTCTTTCATATATTAGAGCACATGTGTACTCTTTCATATATTAGAGCACATGTGTACTCTTTCATATATTAGAGCACATGTGTACTCTTTCATATATTAGAGCACATGTGTACTCTTTCATATATTAGAACACATGTGTACTCTTTCATATATTAGAGCACATGTGTACTCTTTCATATATTAGAGCACATGTGTACTCTTTCATATATTAGAGCACATGTGTACTCTTTCATATATTAGAGCACATGTGAACTCTTTCATATGTTAGAGCACATGTGTACTCTTTCATATATTAGAGCACATGTGTACTCTTTCATATATTAGAACACATGTGTACTCTTTCATATATTAGAGCACATGTGTACTCTTTCATATATTAGAGCACATGTGTACTCTTTCATATATTAGAGCACATGTGTACTCTTTCATATATTAGAGCACATGTGTACTCTTTCATATATTAGAGCACATGTGTACTCTTTCATATATTAGAGCACATGTGTACTCTTTCATATATTAGAACACATGTGTACTCTTTCATATATTAGAGCACATGTGTACTCTTTCATATATTAGAACACATGTGTACTCTTTCATATATTAGAACACATGTGTACTCTTTCATATATTAGAGCACATGTGTACTCTTTCATATATTAGAGCACATGTGTACTCTTTCATATATTAGAACACATGTGTACTCTTTCATATATTAGAGCACATGTGTACTCTTTCATATATTAGAGCACATGTGTACTCTTTCATATATTAGAACACATGTGTACTCTTTCATATATTAGAGCACATGTGTACTCTTTCATATATTAGAGCACATGTGTACTCTTTCATATATTAGAGCACATGTGTACTCTTTCATATATTAGAACACATGTGTACTCTTTCATATATTAGAGCACATGTGTACTCTTTCATATATTAGAACACATGTGTACTCTTTCATATATTAGAGCACATGTGTACTCTTTCATATATTAGAGCACATGTGTACTCTTTCATATATTAGAGCACATGTGAACTCTTTCATATGTTAGAGCACATGTGTACTCTTTCATATATTAGAGCACATGTGTACTCTTTCATATATTAGAACACATGTGTACTCTTTCATATATTAGAGCACATGTGTACTCTTTCATATATTAGAGCACATGTGTACTCTTTCATATATTAGAGCACATGTGTACTCTTTCATATATTAGAACACATGTGTACTCTTTCATATATTAGAGCACATGTGTACTCTTTCATATATTAGAGCACATGTGTACTCTTTCATATATTAGAGCACATGTGTACTCTTTCATATATTAGAACACATGTGTACTCTTTCATATATTAGAGCACATGTGTACTCTTTCATATATTAGAGCACATGTGTACTCTTTCATATATTAGAGCACATGTGTACTCTTTCATATATTAGAACACATGTGTACTCTTTCATATATTAGAGCACATGTGTACTCTTTCATATATTAGAGCACATGTGTACTCTTTCATATATTAGAACACATGTGTACTCTTTCATATATTAGAGCACATGTGTACTCTTTCATATATTAGAGCACATGTGTACTCTTTCATATATTAGAACACATGTGTACTCTTTCATATATTAGAGCACATGTGTACTCTTCCATATATTAGAACACATGTGTACTCTTTCATATATTAGAGCACATGTGTACTCTTTCATATATTAGAGCACATGTGTACTCTTTCATATATTAGAGCACATGTGTACTCTTTCATATATTAGAACACATGTGTACTTTTTCATATATTAGAGCACATGTGTACTCTTTCATATATTAGAACACATGTGTACTCTTTCATATATTAGAACACATGTGTACTCTTTCATATTACATTATAACTCTTCTATAGTGAATGAGTTGGGATGTAGCCTGAATAGTGAACAAATTTTTCTTTAGTCTGCCATAAAATAGCCTTAAGTTTTCTAATGGCAATTCATCTCGGACTAATGAAAATTCGTTCACTATAGAGGAGTTCACTATAGAGGAGTTCACTATAGAGGAGTTCACTATAGAGGAGTTCACTATAGAGGAGATCACTATAGAGGAGTTCACTATAGAGGAGTTCACTATAGAGGAGTTCACTATAGAGGAGATCACTATAGAGGAGTTCACTATAGAGGAGTTCACTATAGAGGAGTTCACTATAGAGGAGTTCACTATAGAGGAGTTCACTATAGAGGAGTTCACTATAGAGGAGTTCACTATAGAGAATTTCACTATAGATGAGTTCACTATAGAGGAGTTCACTAAAGAGGAGTTCATTATAGAGGAGTTCACTATAGAGGAGTTCACTATAGTGGATTTCTACTGTCCCGCAGCTTATAACAGGAGTTCCCACCTTAATCTTCTATGTACCAACCATTATTTTACCTCAGATTAATTTGGTTCATACTTGTTCAGAGAGCTGAATTTATGGTGGGTCCAGAGAAGATTATGAGATCCAAATTATCTTTATTTGCTCCAAACATAACTTGAAATTAAATTCTAGTCAGTTAATAAGAAAAAAAACTATACAATAAAAATTAAATTCTGACACTATAGATATTTCGGTTAAAGTCCATTTCCCTTTTTAAATTTGAATTACAATTTTTAATTACTTGAAGAACGTAAATCTACCTAGCAGTCAGACCCTTTATTTACAAATGTTAGGTAGACCCTTTATTTACAAATGTTAGATAGACCCTTTATTTACAAATGTTAGGTAGACCCTTTATTAACAAATGTTAGATAGACCCTTTATTTACAAATGTTAGATAGACCCTTTATTTACAAATGTTAGATAGACCCTTTATTTACAAATGTTAGATAGACCCTTTATTTACAAATGTTAGGTAGACCCTTTATTTACAAATGTTAGATAGACCCTTTATTTACAAATGTTAGATAGACCCTTTATTTACAAATGTTAGGTAGACCCTTTATTTACAAATGTTAGATAGACCCTTTATTTACAAATGTTAGATAGACCCTTTATTTACAAATGTTAGGTAGACCCTTTATTTACAAATGTTAGATAGACCCTTTATTTACAAATGTTAGATAGACTCTTTATTTACAAATGTTAGATAGACCCTTTATTTACAAATGTTAGATAGACCCTTTATTTACAAATGTTAGATAGACCCTTTATTTACAAATGTTAGATAGACCCTTTATTTACAAATGTTAGGTAGACCCTTTATTTACAAATGTTAGATAGACCCTTTATTTACAAATGTTAGATAGACCCTTTATTTACAAATGTTAGATAGACCCTTTATTTACAAATGTTAGATAGACTCTTTATTTACAAATGTTAGGTAGACCCTTTATTTACAAATGTTAGATAGACCCTTTATTTACAAATGTTAGGTAGACCCTTTATTTACAAATGTTAGATAGACCCTTTATTTACAAATGTTAGATAGACCCTTTATTTACAAATGTTAGGTAGACCCTTTATTTACAAATGTTAGATAGACCCTTTATTTACAAATGTTAGATAGACCCTTTATTTACAAATGTTAGATAGACCCTTTATTTACAAATGTTAGATAGACCCTTTATTTACAAATGTTAGGTAGACCCTTTATTTACAAATGTTAGATAGACCCTTTATTTACAAATGTTAGATAGACCCTTTATTTACAAATGTTAGGTAGACCCTTTTCCTAACATGCTTCTCCATTTAGTAAATGTGGAAGCATTTCGAATTTATTTCTCTGTAATTTCGAGTTTCTCCGTCAGATTAAAAAGATCGAAATTCTAAATTCTCGTCTTTAATTAAAACTCAAAAAAGAATCAGATTAAAATGTGTCTCATATTACAGAGAAAAAGTTATGGTGGGGCCATAGAAGATTGAGAGAGAAAGTTATGGTGGGGCCATAGAAGATTGAGTGAGAAAGTTATGGTGGGGCCATAGAAGATTGAGAGAGAAAGTTATGGTGGGGCCATAGAAGATTGAGATAGAAAGTTATGGTGGGGCCATAGAAGATTGAGAGAGAAAGCTATGGTGGGGCCATAGAAGATTGAGAGAGAAAGTTATGATGGGGCCATAGAAGATTGAGAGAGAAAGCTATGGTGGGGCCATAGAAGATTGAGAGAGAAAGCTATGGTGGGGCCATAGAAGATTGAGATAGAAAGTTATGGTGGGGCCATAGAAGATTGAGATAGAAAGTTATGGTGGGGCCATAGAAGATTGAGAGAGAAAGCTATGGTGGGGCCATAGAAGATTGAGATAGAAAGTTATGGTGGGGCCATAGAAGATTGAGATAGAAAGTTATGGTGGGGCCATAGAAGATTGAGAGAGAGAGTTATGGTGGGTCCATAGAAGATTGAGAGAGAAAGTTATGGTGGGGCCATAGAAGATTGAGATAGAAAGTTATGGTGGGGCCATAGAAGATTGAGATAGAAAGTTATGGTGGGGCCATAGAAGATTGAGAGAGAAAGTTATGGTGGGGTCATAGAAGATTGAGAGAGAAAGTCATTTAATCTTCTATGACCCCATCAAAACTATTTTCAAGGGTTGTAGTAATTACCATACTATTTAGATTTTATTTAAACATTATTTAATTTTGGAAACTTCGGATAATTCATTATTCATTATTAGGGTTGTGACAATATGCTTTTATAATCATAGATCCTGAACATATAACAGACGGAGAGAATTAAAGAGTATTGAATGGTTCTACACCAGCGGTATATAGTATTCGATACCATTTCATTTCGTCTGTGATATTCTTAAGATCTATGATTTTAAAAGCATATTGTCACTACCTATTCATTATCAATATTCAAAATTACATTTTTCTGTCGGTTGAATTCTATGCAAAGAAAGAAAAATAAAAAAAATTATATCAACAAACTATTGAGTTTTTTTAAAGAATAATTTCTCACTTTTACCATGTTTCTCTCTTTTACCATGTTTCTCTCTTTTATCATGTTTCTCTCTTTTATCATGTTTCTCTCTTTTACCATGTTTCTCTCTTTTATCATGTTTCTCTCTTTTATCATGTTTCTCTCTTCTATCATGTTTCTCTCTTTTACCATGTTTCTCTCTTTTATCATGTTTCTCTCTTCTATCATGTTTCTCTCTTCTATCATGTTTCTCTCTTTTATCATGTTTCTCTCTTTTATCATGTTTCTCTCTTTTATCATGTTTCTCTCTTTTACCATGTTTCTCTCTTTTATCATGTTTCTCTCTTTTATCATGTTTCTCTCTTTTATCATGTTTCTCTCTTTTATCATGTTTCTCTCTTTTATCATGTTTCTCTCTTTTATCATGTTTCTCTCTTTTATCATGTTTCTCTCTTTTATCAAGTTTCTCTCTTGTACCATGTTTCTCTCTTTTATCATGTTTCTCTCTTTTATCATGTTTCTCTCTTTTATCATGTTTCTCTCTTTTATCATGTTTCTCTCTTTTATCATGTTTCTCTCTTTTATCAAGTTTCTCTCTTTTATCAAGTTTCTCTCTTTTACCATGTTTCTCTCTTTTATCATGTTTCTCTCTTCTATCATGTTTCTCTCTTTTACCATGTTTCTCTCTTTTATCATGTTTCTCTCTTCTATCATGTTTCTCTCTTTTATCATGTTTCTCTCTTTTATCAAGTTTCTCTCTTTTACCATGTTTTTCTCTTTTATCATGTTTCTCTCTTTTATCATGTTTCTCTCTTTTACCATGTTTCTCTCTTTTATCATGTTTCTCTCTTTTATCATGTTTCTCTCTTTTATCATGTTTCTCTCTTTTATCATGTTTCTCTCTTTTATCATGTTTCTCTCTTTTATCATGTTTCTCTCTTTTATCAAGTTTCTCTCTTTTACCATGTTTCTCTCTTTTATCATGTTTCTCTCTTTTATCATGTTTCTCTCTTTTATCATGTTTCTCTCTTTTATCATGTTTCTCTCTTTTATCATGTTTCTCTCTTTTATCATGTTTCTCTCTTTTATCATGTTTCTCTCTTTTATCATGTTTCTCTCTTTTACCATGTTTCTCTCTTTTATCATGTTTCTCTCTTTTATCATGTTTCTCTCTTTTATCATGTTTCTCTCTTTTACCATGTTTCTCTCTTTTATCATGTTTCTCTCTTTTATCATGTTTCTCTCTTTTATCATGTTTCTCTCTTTTATCATGTTTCTCTCTTTTACCATGTTTCTCTCTTTTATCATGTTTCTCTCTTTTATCATGTTTCTCTCTTTTATCATGTTTCTCTCTTTTATAATGTTTCTCTCTTTTATCAAGTTTCTCTCTTTTACCATGTTTCTCTCTTTTATCATGTTTCTCTCTTTTATCATGTTTCTCTCTTTTATCATGTTTCTCTCTTTTATCATGTTTCTCTCTTTTATCATGTTTCTCTCTTTTATCATGTTTCTCTCTTTTATCAAGTTTCTCTCTTTTACCATGTTTCTCTCTAATATCATGTTTCTCTCTTTTATCATGTTTCTCTCTTCTATCATGTTTCTCTCTTTTACCATGTTTCTCTCTTTTATCATGTTTCTCTCTTCTATCATGTTTCTCTCTTTTATCATGTTTCTCTCTTTTATCATGTTTCTCTCTTTTATCATGTTTCTCTCTTTTATCAAGTTTCTCTCTTTTACCATGTTTCTCTCTTTTATCATGTTTCTCTCTTTTATCATGTTTCTCTCTTTTATCATGTTTCTCTCTTTTATCATGTTTCTCTCTTTTATCATGTTTCTCTCTTTTATCAAGTTTCTCTCTTGTACCATGTTTCTCTCTTTTATCATGTTTCTCTCTTTTATCATGTTTCTCTCTTTTATCATGTTTCTCTCTTTTATCATGTTTCTCTCTTTTATCATGTTTCTCTCTTTTATCAAGTTTCTCTCTTTTATCAAGTTTCTCTCTTTTACCATGTTTCTCTCTTTTATCATGTTTCTCTCTTCTATCATGTTTCTCTCTTTTACCATGTTTCTCTCTTTTATCATGTTTCTCTCTTCTATCATGTTTCTCTCTTTTATCATGTTTCTCTCTTTTATCATGTTTCTCTCTTTTATCAAGTTTCTCTCTTTTACCATGTTTCTCTCTTTTATCATGTTTCTCTCTTTTATCATGTTTCTCTCTTTTACCATGTTTCTCTCTTTTATCATGTTTCTCTCTTTTATCATGTTTCTCTCTTTTATCATGTTTCTCTCTTTTATCATGTTTCTCTCTTTTATCAAGTTTCTCTCTTTTACCATGTTTCTCTCTTTTATCATGTTTCTCTCTTTTATCATGTTTCTCTCTTCTATCATGTTTCTCTCTTTTACCATGTTTCTCTCTTTTATCATGTTTCTCTCTTCTATCATGTTTCTCTCTTTTATCATGTTTCTCTCTTTTATCATGTTTCTCTCTTTTATCATGTTTCTCTCTTTTATCAAGTTTCTCTCTTTTACCATGTTTCTCTCTTTTATCATGTTTCTCTCTTTTATCATGTTTCTCTCTTTTATCATGTTTCTCTCTTTTATCATGTTTCTCTCTTTTATCAAGTTTCTCTCTTGTACCATGTTTCTCTCTTTTATCATGTTTCTCTCTTTTATCATGTTTCTCTCTTCTATCATGTTTCTCTCTTTTATCATGTTTCTCTCTTTTATCATGTTTCTCTCTTTTATCAAGTTTCTCTCTTTTACCATGTTTCTCTCTTTTATCATGTTTCTCTCTTTTATCATGTTTCTCTCTTTTATCAAGTTTCTCTCTTTTACCATGTTTCTCTCTTTTATCATGTTTCTCTCTTTTATCATGTTTCTCTCTTTTATCATGTTTCTCTCTTTTATCATGTTTCTCTCTTTTATCATGTTTCTCTCTTTTATCATGTTTCTCTCTTTTATCATGTTACTCTCTTTTATCATGTTTCTCTCTTTTATCATGTTTCTCTCTTTAATCATGTTTCACTCTTTTATCATATCCTCTCTTTTATCATGTGTCTCTCTTTTATCATGCGTCTCTCTTTTATCATGTTTCTCTCTTTTATCATGTTTCTCTCTTTTATCATTTTTCTCTCTTATATCATGTTTCTCTCTTTTATCATGTTTCTCTCTTTTATCATGTTTCTCTCTTCCTCCTCAGAATATTTTAGCACCTAGAGGAGCTTTTCATCTTCTACAGCATAAAATTTAAAAGCAATAAGATTAATTAAGTAAAGGGTTGGATAAAATTTACAGGCGGCAGATAGTCTGTTATTGTCCATTACGGTAAATAATGATGGTATTTTTTGTAAAATATTGTTAATATACCGGAAAAGACAAACTGGATTTTCATCGAATCATTTTTGTAAAATATTTTTTTTCCATTAATTGGAATCTACGATGGGAAGTCAATGATGGCCGATCATAATTTTTTGACAGGGAGTTTTCCGTAGTTTAGTAGCTACTCCTGAACATTTCCTCGCTCTGATTTCCAGTAAATCTCAAAGACTGTAGACAGTTTAATTTATGAGCTAGCGTACCTTGCAATTCAAATAGGAAATATATAATGGTAGGGATATACTGGAGAATACGTCATTAAAAGTACCAACTGGAGTTAGTACGTACATTAAAAGTACCAACTGGAGTTAGTAAGTACATTAAAAGTACCAACTGGAGTTAGTACGTGCATTAAAAGTACCAACTGGAGTTAGTACGTGCATTAAAAGTACCAAATGGAGTTAGTACGTACATTAAAAGTACCAACTGGAGTTAGTACGTACATTAAAAGTACAAAATAGAGTTAGTACGTACATCAAAAGTACCAAATGGAGTTACTACGTACATTAGAAGTACCAACTGGAGTTAGTACGTACATTTGAAGTACCAACTCGAGTTAGTACGTACATTAAAAGTACCAACTGGAGTTAGTACGTGCATTAAAAGTACCAAATGGAGTTAGTACGTACATTAAAAGTACCAACTGGAGTTAGTACGTACATTAAAAGTACCAACTAGAGTTGGTACGTACATTAAAAGTACAAAATGGAATTAATAAGTACATGAAAAGCACAAAATGGAGTTAGTACGTACATTTAAAGTACCAACTAGAGTTGGTACGTACATTAAAAGTACAAAATGGAATTAATAAGTACATGAAAAGCACAAAATGGAGTTAGTACGTACATTATAGGTACCGAATGGCGTTAGTACGAACATTTAAAGTACCAACTTGACTTATTACGTACATTAAATGTATTATAAAATAACATTTAACATATATTTAAAGGTTTAACAAATATAGTATCAGTATACTATACTGATATCTTCAATAATTTCCTACAGTTTTGTAACATTTTCCATTATCAATCAGAGCTTTTTCCGTCCAGTTCCTTTTTCGATGTCGAATTTACTTCCTTCATACATTAGTAGCTCTGAGGAACGACTTTCCGAAATTACAAGACATTTATTATTCTACAGCGCTAGCTATAAAGAAACTACAGCTAGCCCGCCGTGCAGTTTGTAACGGGAGACACTTAATCTTCTATGGCGCCACCATAACTCTACCTCTGAGTGGGCAACTGTTGCTTTGTTTAATAAGACATTTTTCATCAAAATATTACAAAATAGAAAAATGTTAGGATTATTTAGGATTATGATTATCTCTCCTGGTTTACACACGTGGTAGCAGATGCTACAACGAAGCATAATCGTTTGTATAGTGCTGACCAGTCTGTCCAATCACATTATGCCGCAGACCTCTTAGCTCAACAGTGACAGCATGTTAAACGCATGGTCAGTTAACTAAAGCTAGTGAGGAGCAGAGGGTCGAACTTGCCTGGAAGGATAGCCCCAGAAGAGTTTTTTTGCCCAACACAAGGAGAGACTCTCTTACTGGTCTCAGGATTTCTGATATTCTAGCTATTGCCTAGGAGTGTAATCAGTATTTCTCTAGTGATGATAGGATACCACCCCCTGTCATCATGCTGGTAGGAAATGATAGGTTGGAGGATGTTGTCATCAATCAGGAAAAAGTGAACGAGAAACTTATCATCGGTACCTACCACTACAAGTCTCACGGAACTGACAAGTTTTTACCTAAGGTGGTGAGATCCATTACGGTTGCTTTGGCTCCCCACTTATGTCAAATTTTCAAGGCAGCGTTAGAGACTAGTGACGTACCATTTAAAATGGAGATTTGCGAATCTATCTCCCACTCACAAGAAGGGTACGGAGGATCAGACCAGCAATTTCAGACCTGTGAGCCTGACTTCTTTTTCAGGTAAGTTATTGGAGATCCTGATCAAGGAAATGGGAGTAGATTACTTAAAGCGGAACGATCTGCTGAAAAGTTTTCAACATGGTTTTAGAGCAGGTAGGTCATGCCTCACTAATCTCCTAGAGCTTTACCATTCAATCTTCAGCGCATACGACCGGTGTGGGTTTCTGGATGTCATCTTTCCCGTCTTCCAGATTGCCTCAAATAGGAGCCGACAGATAGTCGTTCTTGGAGACACACCGTCTGAGTGGTCTGGAAAATGGATAATATTTATTGTGAAAATTATTACAATATTTTCTCTTATGTTTGGTAAACTTTTTGGGCACACACATTACAATGAAGACACGGAGCCTTCACGTGGCGTGAGAGGTTAAGGTCTGACGTCCAGAGCCCGTGTCCGTGCACGAGTGCTGTATGTGAGGCTGAACTAAACCGGGTTAATTCCTGAATTCCGTTATGGATCTATCTTCTCTCAGCGCTCGCTGGTTGAAATTATTTTCCTTGGGTTCAGGTGGAGGGAAAGTGATCCACTATGAGTCTAAACTCTGACTCCTCTGTTGGTGAAGCCTGTGTGTCAAGTCTTAGACCTGGTGCATGGGATGAGATGAGATTGAAGGAGGGTTACAAATGTGCACTTGATGCACTGGGATCACTCACGGCTTGAGACTTATCTCTATCCTTTCTTCCATATCTCTATTATCTCTCCCATCTCTTTATTGTCTCTCCCATATCTCTATTATATCTCCCATCTCTCTAATATTTCTCCCATCTCTTTATTGTCTCTTCCATCTCTCTATTATATCTCCCATCTCTCTAATATCTCTCCCATCTCTTTATTGTCTCTCCCATATCTCTATTATCTCTACCATATCTCTATTATCTCTACCATCTCTCTATTATCTCTACCATCTCTCTAATATCTCTCCCATCTCTCTATTATCTCTCCCATATCTCTATTTTCTCTACCATATCTCTATTATCTCTACCATATCTCTATTATCTCTACCATCTCTCTATTATCTCTACCATATCTCTATTATCTCTACCATCTCTCTATTATCTCTACCATCTCTCTAATATCTCTCCCATCTCTCTATTATCTCTCCCATATCTCTATTTTCTCTACCATATCTCTATTATCTCTACCATATCTCTATTATCTCTACCATCTCTCTATTATCTCTACCATATCTCTATTATCTCTCCCATCTCTATTATCTCTCCCATCTCCATTATCTCTCCCATCTCTATTATCTCTCCCATCTCTATTATCTCTCCTATCTCTATAAATAGCACCTCTCGTTATAGTTGTCACAGCTGATGAATGGAGATGTGTCTCGTTAGTAGATACCCTAAGGAATTATCCAGCTTTTCCCTGTAGTTTCTACCAAAAATGTTAGATTTTTAGAGATAAATTGATTTTTCTGGCAGATTGATACAATTTTGCATACACATCGTACAGCATTTTATATGGATATTCCGGAAATAAATAATATGGAACAATATTTGCCATGATATATAATACCTATGGAAAATACAATCATCATCACAGTATGTCATCACATTTTGAAAATAGATTATCAGAGTACATCATCACATATTGATAGTATGCCTATTAACGGTGATAGTAATTTGATCCCTGTTTATTTTATATGCGGTAAATTGACCCCCGGTAATTTGGCCCCCATTAATTTGTACCCTGGTAATTTGACACCCGGTAATTTGATCCCTGGTAATTTGGCTCCCTGATAATTTGACCCCTGGTAATTTGACCTCTGGTAATTTGGCCCCCATTAATTTGTACCCTGGTAATTTGACACCCGGTAATTTGATCCCTGGTAATTTGGCTCCCTGATAATTTGACCCCTGGTAATTTGACCTCTGGTAATTTGACCCCTGGTAATTTGACCCCTGGTAATTTGACCCCTGGTAATTTGACCCCTGGTAATTTGACCCCTGGTAATTTGATTCTTGGTAATTTGACCCCTGGTAATTTGACCCCTGGTAATTTGACCCCTGGTAATTTGATTCTTGGATTAGACACCCAATTAAATATCATGTAACCACAATATAAAATCATTGGATAATTTCATTTATTTATAGCTTTCATAATACTTTCTACTAGACTCATCAAGATTTAATTCAAACCATAGAGTTATGATAAACTACTCTAGAGAGAGGAACTGTTGCAGCGATTGCAGGACGCTAAGGAAGACGGTGTAAAACCTTATTTTGTTTCAGTTATATCATATCTCCATTAAACTGACGCTAGATTGCCAGTCACGTGACCCAAAAATAAGGATTTTAGCGTCCCGCATGACGCGATATTATTTTGGCCACTGACTCACCACTTGGTTCAAACGAAAACTGCTACAACCGCTTCTAAATCACAAATATTTCTAAAGCGATAAACTAATTAATTTATCATGTGATCTTGTAGCACAGTTAGAAAATATTGACAAAATATTTAATTAAGTGCATCATCCAATAATTAAACAAATTACCGAGAGTCAAATTATCGGTCACGATATCATCACATTTTGAGAATTCATCATCACAATATATCATCACTATAGTTCTGACAATATGCCTTTAAAATCACAGATCTTCAAAATATTAAAGACGGAGATAATTAAAGAGTATTGAATGGTTTACACCAGCGGTATATAGTATTCGATACCATTTCATTTCGTCTGTGATATTCTCTATGATTTACAAAGAATACTGTCACCACCCTAATCATCATATTTTGAGAACACATCACAGTGATGAACCAACTTTATAAATAGATCACTACCAACTGGATGAGCAGTTGAAGGAGATTCCAGTAATAAACTGATAGGCGTTCTGTCTCTCCTCATTCAAATTAACTTGAAGTTCTCGTCAAAGGAAGCAGGAGTCCGTGACTGAACGGAACAAAGGTAATCTCCACACAAGAAGATCGCAACGGATTATTAGGATTCCAATGGAAATTCATGATTTGAAATACAAGTACCATCAGAGAGAAACTGTGATGATGTACTATCAGAGAAAAGAGTCACTGTGATGATGTACTATCAGAGAAAAGAGTCACTGTGATGATGTACTATAAGAGAAAAGAGTCACTGTGATGATGTACTATCAGAGAAAAGAGTCACTGTGATGATGTACTATCAGAGAAAAGAGTCACTGTGATGATGTACTATCAGAGAAAAGAGTCACTGTGATGATGTACTATCAGAGAAAAGAGTCACTGTGATGATGTACTATCAGAGAAAAGAGTCACTGTGATGATGTACTACAGGGTGGGGTGTAAGTTTGGAAGCAAATGAAAGTGCATATTATAATCCAACGAAAAATATATTTAATAATTTACAGTTATGTATTATTACATAAGAGTTTTAAGAATTCAAAAATCATAAATTTATTCAAAATGTCCCCCCTTGTTTTCAATAACAGCCTCAAATCTCCTCCGAACTCCTCCTACTGCGGCACGCAACTGTTCTTGTGAAATTTCCTTCCAAGATCTCTGGAGCGAACGCTTTAAATCATCCACACTGCGATGGAATTTACCACAGGCCTTTGATTCATGAATGGACCATACCGAAAAGTCCATAGGATTAACATCTGGGGAGCAGGGAGGCCACATTTCTTTGGACCAAAACCGTGGAAGATGGTCATGGCACCAGTTTTGAGTGACATTTGCAGTATGTGAAGTCGCGCCGTCTTGCTGAAATGTCCATAGAGTGTCATTACCGAAGTGATCCTTAGCTGACTCCAACATTGGCGTCAAAATATTCTCAATATAACATTTAGCATTGATTTTGGCGCCTTGTTCCACAAAAATTAAAGGAGATCTCCAAGTTTCTGAAACGGCGGCCCAGACCATTACTGAAGCAGGTTTCATGGTTCTGTGGACAGTTTTTTGGCTGTATGGGATGTCTTTTGCACTTTTACCAATTATTCTGTCATTCCTCCGGTTGTGAGCCATTTCCACTGTGAAATTTTTTTCGTCAGACCAAACAATTTCACCAGCCGTGCCAGACTTCAATTCTCTCAGAAGTGCTTTGCTTCTCTCCAATCTCTTTTTCTTCACAGCTTCTGACAGAGTCTGTCTCTTTTGGAGGGTGAAAGAGGACATCTTTAGGTCTTCTTTAACAACTCTTCTCATTGTTCTGGGACTCACAATAGCTGTTTTGGCTAACAATCGTATTGACCTTTTCGGGTTCCTCCTGATCTTCTCTCGGGCACATTTTATCAGTTGTTTGGTGCGTTGTGAGCGTGGTCTACCACTTCTTAGACGATCAGTCAAGTTTCCTCTCTCATTAAAACGCTTCACACACTTCCAAACAGTCGATCTCGCTATTGAGAGAGTCTTTGAAATGACGGAATCTGACTTCCCGGCACGGTGTAGAGCAATAATGGCTTCTCTTTTGTCTGACATTTTGAATTGACTAAATTTTTGTGAAAAATAACACTTTCACGTCATAATGTAGTGTCTCTACTATAGTTCAAACCCTATCACCTACTTAGGAACTTATTTTTAAGAAATATATTAATGTTTGAAAAATTGCTTCCAAACTTACGCCCCACTCTGTATAAGAGAAAAGAGTCACTGTGATGATGCACTATCAGAGAAAAGAGTCACTGTGATGATGTACTATCAGAGAAAAGAGTCACTGTGATGATGTACTATCAGAGAAAAGAGTCACTGTGATGATGTACTATCAGAGAAAAGAGTCACTGTGATGATGTACTGTCAGAGAAAATAGTCACTGTGATGATATACTATAAGAGAAAAGAGTCACTGTGATGATGTACTATAAGAGAAAAGAGTCACTGTGATGATGTACTATCAGAGAAAATAGTCACTGTGATGATGTACTCTCAGATAAAATAGTCACTGTGATGATATACTATAAGAGAAAAGAGTCACTGTGATGATGTACTATCAGAGAAAAGAGTCACTGTGATGATGTACTGTCAGAGAAAATAGTCACTGTGATGATATACTATAAGAGAAAAGAGTCACTGTGATGATGTACTATCAGAGAAAATAGTCACTTTGATGATGTACTCTCAGAGAAAATAGTCACTGTGATGATGTACTATCAGAGAAAAGAGTCACTGTGATGATGTACTATCAGAGAAAAGAGTCACTGTGATGATGTACTATCAGAGAAAAGAGTCACTGTGATGATGTACTATCAGAGAAAAGAGTCACTGTAATGATGTACTATCAGAGAAAAGAGTCACTGTGATGATGTACTATCAGAGAAAAGAGTCAATGTGATGATGTACTATCAGAGAGAAGAGTCACTGTGATGATGTACTATCAGAGAAAAGAGTCACTGTGATGATGTACTATCAGAGAAAAGAGTCACTGTGATGATGTACTATCAGAGAGAAGAGTCACTGTGATGATGTACTATCAGAGAAAAGAGTCACTGTGATGATGTACTATCAGAGAAAAGAGTCACTGTGATGATGTACTATCAGAGAAAAGAGTCACTGTAATGATGTACTATCAGAGAAAAGAGTCACTGTGATGATGTACTATCAGAGAAAAGAGTCACTGTGATGATGTACTATCAGAGAAAAGAGTCACTGTGATGATGTACTATCAGAGAAAAGAGTCACTGTGATGATGTACTATCAGAGAAAAGAGTCACTGTGATGATGTACTATCAGAGAAAAAAGTCACTGTGATGATGTACTATCAGAGAAAAGAGTCACTGTGATGATGTACTATCAGAGAAAAGAGTCACTGTGATGATGTACTATCAGAGAAAAGAGTCACTGTGATGATGTACTATCAGAGAAAAGAGTCACTGTGATGATGTACTATCAGAGAAAAGAGTCACTGTGATGATGTACTATCAGAGAAAAGAGTCACTGTGATGATGTACTATCAGAGAGAAAAGTCACTGTGATGATGTACTATCAGAGAAAAGAGTCACTGTGATGATGTACTATCAGAGAAAAGAGTCACTGTGATGATGTACTATCAGAGAAAAGAGTCACTGTGATGATGTACTATCAGAGAAAAGAGTCACTGTGATGATGTACTATCAGAGAAAAGAGTCACTGTGATGATGTACTATCAGAGAAAAGAGTCACTGTGATGATGTACTATCAGAGAAAAGAGTCACTGTGATGATGTACTATCAGAGAAAAGAGTCACTGTGATGATGTACTATCAGAGAAAAGAGTCACTGTGATGATGTACTATCAGAGAAAAGAGTCACTGTGATGATGTACTATCAGAGAAAAGAGTCACTGTGATGATGTACTATCAGAGAAAAGAGTCACTGTGATGATGTACTATCAGAGAAAAGAGTCCGCTCAGTAAATATCCTCAGGATTCTCAACAAATATCCTCAGGATTCTCAACAAATATCCTCAGGATTCTCAACAAATATCCTCAGGATTCTCAACAAATATCCTCAGGATTCTCAGTAAATATCCTCAGGATTCTCAACAAATATCCTCAGGATTCTCAGTAAATATCCTCAGGATTCTCAACAAATATCCTCAGGATTCTCAACAAATATCCTCAGGATTCTCAGTAAATATCCTCAGGATTCTCAACAAATATCCTCAGGATTCTCAACAAATATCCTCAGGATTCTCAGTAAATAACCTCAGGATTCTCAACAAATATCCTCAGGATTCTCAACAAATATCCTCAGGATTCTCAGTAAATATCCTCGGGATTTTCAGTAAATAACCTCAGGATTCTCAACAAATATCCTCAGGATTCTCAACAAATATCCTCAGGATTCTCAGTAAATATCCTCAGGATTCTCAACAAATATCCTCAGGATTCTCAGTAAATATCCTCAGGATTCTCAACAAATATCCTCAGGATTCTCAGTAAATATCCTCAGGATTTTCAGTAAATAACCTCAGGATTCTCAACAAATATCCTCAGGATTCTCAGTAAATATCCTCAGGATTCTCAACAAATATCCTCAGGATTCTCAACAAATATCCTCAGGATTCTCAGTAAATATCCTCAGGATTCTCAACAAATATCCTCAGGATTCTCAACAAATATCCTCAGGATTCTCAGTAAATATCCTCAGGATTCTCAACAAATATCCTCAGGATTCTCAACAAATATCCTCAGGATTCTCAACAAATATCCTCAGGATTCTCAGTAAATAACCTCAGGATTCTCAACAAATATCCTCAGGATTCTCAGTAAATATCCTCAGGATTCTCAACAAATAACCTCAGGATTCTCAACAAATATCCTCAGGATTCTCAGTAAATATCCTCAGGATTCTCAGTAAATATCCTCAGGATTCTCAGTAAATAACCTCACTCTACAATGGCCCCTTCCATCAATGACAATTTGTTGGACATTCTTAGCAATTGACTCCCTAACATTATGGCTAATGGTGAGATCTTCAGAACTGTTATTGTTCGTAGAGAATTGAAGATAAAATCGGGTAAAGGGTCTGTCTAATATTTTTGAGTTAAGTGGTCTAATATATTCTTTACTCTTAGAAAAATATAGTTTGATTAAACATAAGTAAAGGGTCTAACCTGTTGATAGATACACGACATGATGTAAATTTGATGACGGGTATTCGTAGAGCGTATTCCTTAGCCATCGCTCACAGATGACCTTGACCACCCGATGACCTTGACCACTCTCAAAATCTGATCAAATGGTTCCTGAATAATGAGCAATGGTTTCACCAAATTTCAGGCAATTTGGTTGAATACTTTGTGAGTTATACGAATGAAAAGATAACAAATAAATTAATGACGACCAAGTAACCTTCCATAATTTGCTAATTTTATTAAGACGTTAGATAGTATTTTTAAACAAAAAAATTAAATTGCTACAATATGCTGAATACACTTAGGTAAGTTTATCCAACAATTCGGTCAGATACAAGGAAGGTAGAGTGTCACGTATGATATAAACAGAAAACCACAATAATTACTCTACTTTAAGACTTAGACAATCAGGAACTCTTTGGTCGGGAAATCTTGGCGCCCATTCATTATCACCAAATTTTCAATTAACTTACATGGTTAAATTCTTCGTGTTGATAATCTGTCGAGTAAAAGCGGAAACCAAATACGTAAATAAACACACGACGGAAATTATTAGTATAGATTTATCAATTTATAGATTTATTCATTTGGTGTCCGCTTCTTAGGAGAGCTAGAAAATATATATGTATATTGCAAGCTGTATCACAATAATTGCAGACTACTCTTAAATATTGAGGTAAATTTATGATAATATATTAATTATTAAGTAAAGAATAGAGACGTGACGAGTATGATTAGGATAGATTAATAAACCACTAGTGTATTTGCCCGTTAAAAATAACGGGTCTTCAATAGTAATTTATTACCCGTTGTTAGGTCATTTTCAGTGAATTCAAATAAAATTAATTTTTCTGCATAAACTGATACTTTTTTCATAGATAAAAACATTTAAAAATTGAATAAAAACAGGGGAATTTAAATATCAAGTCAATATATTCCCGTGCGTATCATAGTTACATTCTTCATGTTTAATACCCGTCGTGTAAAAGCGGACACCAAATAAATAAATAAATAGATGAACACACGAGGGAAATTATTAGAATAGATAGATTATCAACTCTATTGAAAATTTCATATTTATAATTGGAAAATGCACTAGTTAGTAAATAACGTTCTGAGTTACCAGTGACTACAATTCTAGCCATATCTCAAAAAAAAAATAGCATCCAATAATTTCATGCGCCGTAACTGCGCACCAAACCAAGTGGTGAGTCAGTGGCCAAAATAATATCGCGTCATGCGGGACGCTAAAATCCTTATTTTTGGGTCACGTGACTGGCAATCTAGCGTCAATTTAATGGAGAAATGATATAACTGAAACAAAATAAGGTTTTACACCGTTTCCTTAGCGTCCTGCAATCGCTGCAACACTTCCTCTCTCTAGAGTAGTTTATCATAACTCTATGCACCAAACTGAGACCCGTTGAGAATGAAACGGCAATGCGTGGATACTTTCAGGGTTTCGACTTGCCCAAACTCTAGAATTTTGTTTGTTAATAGTACCATCCAAGCAGAAGGTAGCTTCAACAGATCAGATAAGTTTTTCAATGACATTATATTTCAATTTGTTTATTTCAAAAAAGGACAAAGCAAGTTGTCCCTTTTTGTCGAAATCTGCTGCCTGCAGATTTTGAACAATTTGAATTTTGGAGGATTATAACAAAAAGTATTTCATAAGAATTTTTCGGTCAGAACCGAAGTTATCAACCCCTACTTGTTGTGTCGTTCATCAAACTGATGTTTTTGGAGTCAATTCAACAGTATCAATGATCGCTTCAACGGTTTGCTATGTCCGTACGGCTCTTAGTCTTCCTATTGGCTTTAGAGGTGAAATGTTGCCAGTTAATTGGAAGTCTTCGAGTGCCGCTAATAACTTCTATAGTAGCTTTTAAAGCCCCTAACTGAACTATTTTTATGACCTTACAGCGACCACTTGATCTGTATAGCGACCTCTTCTTCAGTGACATATACGGTTGTTGTACGAGCTTTACCTGTATCATGATTTTGAAGTCATAGGATCTTTGAATGTCCAACATGTTTATAGTCAGAGAGATAACTAGAGATATTATAATGAATAGATGCTATCTCTGTCTATATATCTATTACCTGACTGTTATCAAAAAATATAACCGTTATCTTTGGTATTCACAATCTTTTTAAGATAAGAAAATGTCTTAAACCTTAAATAATGTTCAAAAATGTTTAAATGTATTCATAATAATCAAATTTTGGCAATATGAAACGTAAAAATAAATCTAGGCTGCGCCACATAATGATTTTAGATTTTGAACCTTATACTTTATAAAAATAAAGTGTGATTTTTTAACAGATTCTTTACTAATTAAAAAGGTAACATTATTCCATCAAGAAAATAATGCCCACATGTCTTGGACGTTAGAATGTTTTTTTCTTGTTGAAATTATTAGCGGATGGTTTATGAAGTAGTGTTTTATTTTTTAAGGGAAAATTGCTGTACTTGAATCCTCTTGTACTCGGAAAGTGTATCATGTGACCTTTAGAAATTACTGAGTGATTTTTTGTAATATATGTGAACCCAGTTACTTTCCGAGTGCTGAGAGTGTCTGACTGCTGCGAAAATCTATAGCCAATTTAGGGAGAAAGCGAGAAGTTATATTAAATACAAGTATATGTATTTCTTTTTAATTTTACAAATCACTGATAATTGTTTTCACTCAATAATTTCTTTTTGTTACTATATACATATAGCTTAAGGAAAAATTGTATCGATTTTTTTTTATTTCAGTAATAGATAGTTAATAGTGTCAAAAATCTTCAAGTAAAATTTTCTTGATACCCCCACCTTTGAGTGGCTAATAGTGAGCATCGGGCTCTCACGGGGCCACACAGAGCAATAAACGAATTTTTGAGTTTTTTTATCCTCATCTTCTGACACTTCTAAAAAGTGTAAAATTTTTGTATTCAGAAGTATAGAACTATTTTTTGGTTGAAGCTATGGAACTGCAGTTTTTTGCATTTCATTCTTCAGAAAATTTTCTACAAGCGCTGAGAGCTGATTCTTGAATTTTGAATTTTTTCCGAACTATAAATTTTCTTTTTGAAAAAATGTTTTTTCTTTGGAAAAAAATTCATTCTTCCGGAACTGATACGAAATTTAAAAATCGGCTACCAGCATTTTGTAGGGAATCGAATTGTAACGATTCTAATGCCAAAAACTCTAAAGCCGTAGCTTCAAAAATGTCGGAGTTCTATACTTTTGAAAAACGGTTCGAAATTCGTTCGAATTTCGAATAACTCATTTTCTATTCGTCCAATCAAAAAAAGATTCTGAACAAAAATGTCTTAGAATTCAATTTTATATATACGTACAAAGTTTCATAAACATAATTTCATTAATAATTTTTTTCCGAAATCCAAGTACGGTCCCGTAAAATCGCTATTACCAACTGGAATTCCAGATTCCAATATTCATATTATGATTTTCAATGGAAAATTATTTCTTAATAAAAGAATTGATGACAAGAATTAAGCCTCGGTAGCGCAGTAGGCAGCGCGTCAGTCTCATAATCTGAAGGTCGTGAGTTCGATCCTCACTCGGGGCAGAAATTTTAGAAATGATTTGGTTTTATGGTTTACTTTGATTTCCAGTACATGTACAACATTCAGGTTTCTCATTATTGAAATTTAATTAATCTTTTAACTATTTAGAGTAATTTAACTAATTCAAGAATAAAAATTCAAAATTACACTCACTTAGAGGGTTTACCCTATGGCTTTGTCTCTAAAGCGAGACTCTTTACCGCATGAAAATTTCAATTGGTAATTAATTAAATAAACACTTCAAAATATGACCATTGAAATATAAATTAGTTGAACCTATGAATGTTTTTAATTTGTTTCATAGTTGTATCACTAATTGCAATAGTGAACAAAAAAAAATGTTTGAACAAAAAAAAAATGGAAAAATAATGTCTTTAAAAAAGTTATGCCTTTGAAAGAATTTAACATTAACTTTTGTTATGGTTTATCATAATTATAATTAGTTCATGAATTGTAATTGAATTTTTGTTCTCAAATTTAATAGTAATTTCAATATACAAATTCTCCAATGTGTATGCAAGAATTATATTCAAATGAATTTTATAAAAGGTTACATTATTATTTAAATGTGATATTTTATTCAAACTTTTCAAATTGTAAACTTATTTTAAACTTTAATTTAACAATAACAGAATTAATTTATTCATTGATCTTTTAATTATGTAGTCATTCGGTTGATTATTTATTGATGAATTAGAATACAATAAATGGTGCACGGAAAACTGCCAGTCACTTATTGGCAATTTATTTATTTTGACTTATGATAAACACATTCTAAGAACATTTTAATTCATAAAAAACATCGTTAGCCATTCTTCAAGTGATTAAGGAGACATTCATTTTTTACAGTTATAACTAAAGTGTATAGATTATTGAATTACTTAATATTCAATGGAAAATAGTATTTCAACAAAGCTACTTTATTAAACACACAGCAAGCCAAATTAAGTACACACAAAGAAATTATAATTACCATTTTTAACTTATTTGTTAAATCACGTACATTTTAAAAACATGTATATATTTATATATCTATATAGGATTTTATATGCTTATAAGATTTATAATTTATATCTTGTATTTATAAATTAAGTGAATGTTAAATCACTTATATGTATGTTCAATATTTATTACATTTACAATTTTATTCTCCATATCATCAACAGTTTCAACACCTTCATTTTTACAATTTTCATTTATATGTAAAAGTATTATTAATTTATACTCAATCCAATTCGAGCGAGTGAAATTGTCAGAGAATTAGGTTGGTAGTATCAGTTTGATAATCATAGATGTTGTATTTCAAATTCTAAATATTTCACAAAAATCGATCGAATTTGTTTTATAATAAGTACAAGCGAATATTAAGCTTGAAGGCTTGTTCAATTATCAAATTATAAACGAAAATGAAATAATTAGACACTGAACCCGTTATGAAATGATAATGTAGAGATGAGTTGTGTAAACAAAGAAATTGTACTCTGTCCCTAATATGTACTATCATTTCTTTGTTTCTTCTTCTTTTAGTATTTTCTATAAAGGTTTTATTTTTTAATTTATATCATGTATTTGATTTTTACTGTAATATTTATATACTAATATATTTTATGTATATTTCTAATACAGAAAAACTATGTTTTTGTTTTGTATACTAAGTAAAAAAGAATGTTCCAATAACTCCTTTTAACTAAGAGCGAACGTCGTTTTTTTTATAAATCAAAATGTTATTACTGACTAAAGTCATTAAATTCAGTAAGTGACTGTCAGTTTTCAGCCTGGCAGTTTTCCGCCTGGCAGTTTTCCGCCTGGCAGTTTTCCGCCTGGCAGTTTTTTTTCCGGACACCATAATAAATACTAAAATATATAAACCAGTAGAAATATCGGTAAAATCCTAGTTCGCGTCCCTATATGATAAACTAGGAGGGGGTATTTGGAAATTAATATTTCTTGAATCTAGCTAACTTTAAGGCTGCTTCGCACGTGACAGGGATCCGTCCGGGACTTTACCGGTCCGGGATTTTTTATCACTGAGAGGAGCCGGTACTGTGAGAATGTGTCTGTTGAAATTTAATGTAACGATATATTTTTTCAATGACACCGAATTACTGAGAGGAGACGGACACATCACCGATATCCGTCCGGCATGTCACCGGTCCGTCTCCGTCACTCTCCTCTCAGTGATTCGGTGTCAGTGAAAAAATACATCGTTACTTTAATTTCAACGGACATATTCACACAGTACCGGCTCTCCTCAGTGATAAAAAATCACTGACCGGTGACGTCCCGGACGGATCACTGACTTGTGTAAAGCAACCTTTATTCTGATTAATATATATTGCACTAATGAATATTAATTGACAGAAAATATAGTATCTTAACTACTTATACAAATAATACCCGAAAGGAATAATTGAAATTCAGCAAATCACTACAATTTTTATAATAATTGTTAAAATATAAACCAAATAAAAAATATTACCAATAAAATAGGGTCCATACCCCCTTCCTAGTTCACGTCCCTAAATGAAATAGGGACATGAACTAGGAACTTACCAAAATATGGAATAACTACTATAGGCTGACCCATAAGAGAGTGTACCCAACTTTGAATTAATTTAAATACTGAATTTATAAATAAATAGAAATTAAAGTTCAAGCAAAAAAAAAAGATATATGTTCATTTGTATCCATTATAGATTACATCACCATCATTGCTTAAGATTCAATATTTATTCATAAAAACATATTTACATTAATTCAAAATTGGGTACACTTTTTGTGGGTCACCCTATATAGTAAGTTCAATAATAATATTAATTATTCCTTACTCTATGTTCCAGAGCAAACAAAACTCTTACGTTATCTTGCATCTGATTACTTTTAACATTATATAAACAGTAATTAAACTTTCCTTATGGAAGTTAACTTCTAAAACAATGTTTATTGGGAAAACATTGTTTGAGGCAATGTTGTAACAATATTGGGGAAATGTTGTAACAATAATGCGGTAATGTTGTAACAATATTGTGACAATGTTGTATCAATTTTGTGGCAATGTTGCAACAATATTGTGGCAATGTTGTAACAATATTGGGGAAATGTTGTAACAATATTGTGACAATGTTGTAACAATAATGCAGTAATGTTGTAACAATATTGTGAAAATGTTGTATCAATTTTGTGGCAATGTTGTAACAATATTGTGGCAACTCTTATTCTATTAAAAAACTGTATCTTGGTCTCTTTTTCTCCGCCTCTTATTGTACTATTAACAGGTAAAAACTATTTTTTAACTGATGGACATAGTTTAAGAACAGGTAAGCAAAGAGTGAAGGTGATTATTTTTGTCATTGCGCAAAGGTTATTCTTAGAGCTAACTCCGTGATTTTACTTACTAAAAGGCAAGTGAATAAAGGGAAAAAAATATTATGATAGAAATTTTAATACAGGGTGCTTACACTTCTTCTTTATAAACTATTTGGAAATAGAACAACTTCAGTGACATTTGATCTCATTGAAGTTTTCACTCTGAAAATTCGTTCTTCGCTTGTTCATTGCATGGTTAAAGCCCGCTTCACACTTGCATTTTTAACAGCGCGGAAAAAAGCTCATATTAAAATGTTTTTTTTATCGCTAATGGAAAAATCGCACTGTTAAAAATGTTAATTTCAATTCAATTATCTAATAATTTAATTATTCAATAATTTAACTATTCAATAATTTAATTATTCAATAATTTAATTATTCAATAATTTAATTATTCAATAATTTAATTATTCAATAATTTAATTATTCAATAATTTAATTATTCAATAATTTAATTATTGACTAATTTAATTATTGACTAATTTAATTGTTCAATAATTTAATTATTCAATAATTTAATTATTCAATAATTTAATTATTGAATAATTTAATTATTCAATAATTTAATTATTCAATAATTTAATTATTCAATAATTTAATTATTCAACAATTCAATTATTCGAATTAATAAGTGTGCCATTGGTGTCCTTTTGACGTCAAAGTCAAGAGTAGAAAAGAACATCAGTCATCATTTCTAGACAGTATTATTGTGTCTCTGATTTAGATAGGAAATACTCATCTTGCCTGAAATCTGTTGCTATGACTACACCTACTTGGTGATAATCTAATTACAGTCATACCATTTGAAGTAGTGTAATAAGACCCTGCTGTCTTCTATCTGTAGGGATCTTACATCTTCAGCATTCATATGTTAATACTTTATACCGTGTAGTGGCTAGGAAGGATCTTTTCAGTGTACCGTGTAGTGGCTAGGAAATATTAATTTTCACCTTTATTCATAGTAGGCACAGACAAATTTTTCTCTAGATTATAATAATTCACATTTCACTCTATCATGATACAAATTTATTTATTATGTATATTGTATTTCTTCCAGCCAATCTAACTTGTATAAAACTCAGCTTGTTTCACTCATTCATTTTATTTAAATTCCTTAAAATGAATTCTCCATTTACTTGAAGACACAGTTTGTATACAAGATAAAGAAGTAATTTATTACGTTTCCAAGACAGGATCTTGTGACATGAAACTAATTTTAAAAAGTTTACAACAAAGTTCTACATTTGTTCCAGCATGAAATAAAAGCTTTAGGCGATAAAACTTTCATATTTCCATAACATTTTGGAATTTTTGGAAAATAATTATATTGCACTGGTTCAAAATTTATGATTCAGTATTTTTTTATGATTTAAACAGACAGTTTATTTGAAGTAAAAGTATTATTTTCAAGTAGCAGTACTCGGGAAGTGGGTGTTTACATACGGCATGTTAGGTCAGTCAGAAATAAACAAAATAATTATTTTTTTATAATTTGTACTAATGTTCACTTTCCTAATACTGAGAGTGTTTGAGAAAACATTTGTTAATCTAGTATATAAAACCTAATAATGTTTCGAGTCACAGTAGTTTTAATTAAAATTATTGTAAATATTTTCCTGTTAATATATTTTCCTGTTCGTATATTTTCTTTTATGTATATTTTCCTTCACGCATATTTTCCTGTACGTATATTTTGCTTTACGTATATTTTCCTTTACGTATATTTTCCTTTATGTATATTTTCCTGTACGTATATTTTCCTGTTCCTATATTTTACGTACGTATATTTTCCTGTTCCTATACTTTATGTACGTATATTTTCCTGTACGTATATTTTCCTTTACGTATATTTTCCTGTACCTATATTTTCCTTTATGTATATTTTCCTTTACGTATATTTTCCTTTTCCGTATATTTTCCTTAACGTATATTTTCCTTTACTTATATTTTCCTTTACATATATTTTCCTCTTTCGTATATTTTCCTGTACGTATATTTTCCTGTACTTATATTTTCCTGTTCTTATATTTTACGTACGTATATTTCCCTGTACGTATATTTTCCAGTACGTAAATTTTACTGTACGTATATTTTTCTTTTTTTCAATATTTTCCTGTACGTATATTTTCCTGTACGTATATTTTCCTGTACGTATATTTTCCTGTACGTATATTTTCCTGTACGTATATTTTCCTCTACGTATATTTTCCTGTACGTATATTTTCCTGTACGTATATTTTCCTCTACGTAAATTTTCCTCTACGTATATTTTCCTGTACGTATATTTTCCTTTACGTATATTTTCCTGTACGTATATTTTCCTGTACGTATATGTTCCTGTTCCTATATTTTACATACATATATTTATGTGAAATAAGAAATTCGTATATATGAATAAAAACTTCTAATGTGCACTAAAAAAAAAAATAATAATCTAGGACTTTTATTGCAACCAGACGCTGGAGTACCTTTTTTTAATTCTGCTCACAGTTTTGAGAGAATGTTCGAATATTCGGTTACAGACTGTTTTAAAATGAACGATACTAAAAATAATCAACAGAAGAGCTTCGACTGACGTAATAGAAGTCCTCTATAGTGAACTCCTCTATAGTGAACTCCTCTATAGTGGACTCCTCTATAGTGGACTCCTCTATAGTGGACTCCTCTATAGTGGACTCCTCTATAGTGGACTCCTCTATAGTGGACTCCTCTATAGTGGACTCCTCTAAATGTGAACTCCTCTATAGTGAACTCCTTTATAGTGAATGTAGTGTCCTGAGTTAGAGAACTACCCCATATAGTGAACACATTTTCTTTAGTCTATCATGAATGACCATCAATTTTCTAGAACGAATTGCCATTCAATGGCAGACTAAAGAAATTTGTTCACTATACAGAACTCTATATCCACTATAGAGGACTACATTATCGAAGAGCTCCATTATACCGACTGTTGAATCTATTTCAATAACCTGTTTTAAATATTTCTTAAAGGTTATTTCTTGCTAGCCGGTACGTCTTTTATCGTATTTCCAGAATGTCCTTAAGAAATGATTTCAAACTATTGAAGTATTTTTTGCGTATAACCCAGAAGGAAAAGTTACTTGGGGCAACATCGTCCAACTATTGTAACAAATTTGGCATTGTGACAATATTGGAACAATATGAAATTAGTATATAAGAAACTACTCAAACTAGTATATAAATTAGTGTATAAGAAACACGCTACTTGGATTGTAAATTACCATTTTAAACACGTAGTATAGGTAACTTAAGTCAACATATTTGACACTGCCAGAAGAAGCAGACCTTCTTTAAATAATTTTAAAAAATTAATTAATTAATTAATTAATTAATTAATAAGAAAAAATAATTTAAGAAAATTCAATATTACACTGTGAAGTGAGTCGCCAATATTGCAGAATATGTTTCGAGAAACAGTGGACATTGAGCATTTTATTATAATTCGTATAATCTGGAGTATTGTACCATGTTTTAGAGTTAGAAATTTTTCCAATAGTCAGTATATAATATTTTATAGATATACCTATACTGAATATATATAATTTAACCTAACTAACTTAGATCTAGAAAGTTAACTCACTAACCCTATAGAAGCTATTGCTGATTTCCTTGAACCTGTAAACCTCTTACAAAATCTTAACGAATTAACTATTATATGAATGTCTTTTTTCTTAAAAACCTTCATTTGATATTTAAAGATAGATCATCTATTCAAAATATGGGAAAAGGGGAAAAAAAATCTCAATTATTACTGTTATATGGACGGGGTGTGGCATTTAATGCTTGGTGGGTGCTCTGACTTACGCCTAATATATTTGAATAATTGCTCATAATCTGAGTACATTACCATTTATCACCTACGGTTTTATCAAATCTTGTGTAATTATGTGAAAAACTAAAGAAGATAGGAATAGAGCACTCAATTCTGTTTAAAATTAAAGATTTCGAAATATTTTCTAAGAGAACTGGTTTGCTCGAACCAGGCCTAGATAACTACGGTTAATGTTGTCCCAACATTGTAACAACAACTAAACCTAATTACTAAAACGATACCTTTATATATATTGAAAATGTAAACTATAATATTTTATAAAAGCTACACCAACACAATATACAGTCTACTGATTATGAATAGACTGATGAATAATCATATACATAAATCAGCAGTTTATTGGATTATCGGCTGATAATCAACTGCTTATTGGATTATCGGCTGATAATCAACAGCTTATTGGACTACCGGCTGATAATCAACTGCTTATTGGATTATCGGCTGATAATCAACAGCTCATTGGATTATCAGCTGATAATCAACAGCTCAATGTATTCATTTCCATCAGCAGATAATCAGATAATTATCAATCACCATCATGATGTTATCAGTGCAATTTGTCTGACTAGATTACGACGATACCCAGTCGAAAATTTAGTATCGGAACTATCGTGTAATCTCTTCGATAACGGTAAAGATCGATCGTATTTTATCGTAAGATATCATCAGATATTATCGTTGAGATTTCCTATCGGGAATGCCCGACGAAAGACGATAGAGTATATGATAGATTACGATCTATTTATCATGGTTTATAACCGTCGCTTGAAATTAAGGCCCATTTCACACGCAGCGTTTTTTTCAACAAAAACATCAAAACACACCGAATCTAAGTGTCCATACAAAACATATGTTCAGTAGTAGCGTTTTTTCATCCTCCAATTTCATTGAGATGGCATGAAAAAGACTTCCAATCTTAGTTTACATATAAAACACATACATTTATTCATGTGATGCGTTTTTTTTATGCTCCGTTTTCATTGCTGCGGAATGAAAAAAAAGCCCAACCTTAATGTACATAAAAAACGCTTACGTTTATTCATTCGTTGCGTTTTTTTATGCTCCATTTTCATTGCTGCTGCATGAAAAAAAACGCCCAATCTTAGAGTACATACAAAACACATATGTTAATTCATGCGTTGCGTTTTTCATGCTCCGTTTTCATTACTGAAATACCCGACTGAAAGGGGCCTAACCCAATGATCGGTGATTACAAATTACAGACTGGGTCGGGTTGCTAACTCCGTAATTCCCATCGTAAGCTCATTACGTTTCAGCGGATGAGGAGGTAGGAGGTGACACCTGAGGGGTCTGACGTGGTGCCTAATTAATTAACACACTGCTGGTAATGAAGTGGCTATGAGATATGGAGGTGATGACGTAATGAAGTGGCTATGAGATATGGAGGTGATGACGTAATGAAGTGGCTATGAGATATGGAGGTGATGACGTAGTAAAGTGGCTATGAGATATGGAGGTGATGACGTGTATTGCTGATAAGACTCTGGTGGGGCCAAAGAGGATTAAGAGAGAGAAGGTTATGGTGGGGCCATAGAAGATTGAGAAAGTTATGGTGGGGCCATAGAAGATTAAGAGAGGACCAATTTAGAAAGGAAGGTAAGACCCTACGCAATATTAATTAGTTAAGTAAAATATTTATCAAGTTGAAGACTACTTTTTCATTTTTTAATACCTAAGATGGATAATTAAAATAATATTAACCAAATAAACATTGTTTCCTCGCACTTGATGATTAGGGTTGTGACAATATGCACTTAAAATCATAGATCTTAAGAATATCATAGACGAAATGAAATGGTATCGAATACTCTATACCGCTGGTTTTGAACCATTCAATTCTCTTTAATACAATCCGTCTATACTATTTTTAGGATCTATGATTTTGAACGCATATTGTCACAACCCTAGTGTTGATTCAAATAGTTACAAAGTTAAAATTAATATTACTCCTAATATAAATTCACATTTGCTATAACAATTAAACATACGGGGATACATTCTTAACATTTTCTAAATAATTTTTAATCTGTTCCAGAGTTTCTTATGAAAATTTAAAATTCATAAAGGTCCTCTTCACTCTTAATTAAAAAATTATCTGGAATTGCTTTAAATTTGTAGAGCTAATGTTATATAACATATAACGCTTGTTTGCGAAAAACTGTCATAACTTCATATTAGCTATTTTTCAGGAGAGGCATTTTAGTACTTGTAATGTACGTACATTTAATGGTATATCGTTAGGACATTTAGCCTCTCTAGCGGTACATTTTTGAGTTTCAATGATGAATTTTTTACCAAAATAATCAGCATTTTATGATTTATATGTCTATATGGATAACTCTAAAATACATGTTTTTATGTTTATGACGTTGTTGTTACAAACAAGCGATAACAGTAAGCAGAATTTAAGTCGATCAAGTATTCTGTTGACAATTAATTATACAAGAAATTTTAACATTTTGCTTTTTTTTCATTCTGAGATTCATAAGAAGATAAAGGCTGCATACTGGACTAGGTATGTTCGTTCGTATATACATAGTACATACCTATTCAAATGCAGTGTTTTAAAATGAACAGTTCTCTAGATAGGAAAAATGTTACGATATATGAAAACTATTAGTAATAAATACTTAATTAGGTTCTTTGATTCTTTTTATAGATCCATTATTTTGGAATCAGCTTTGTTATTGTTTTGAATTTGTCGGATCGTGTTAGCCTATCGGACATGCAGGCTTTTTCTTTGCTTGAAATTCAGAGGGGTAGTAGTAAGAACGGAAACAAATCTTAAATTAGATATTATAATAAAACTATAGAACCAAATTTGAAATGGTTTGCAGTTTTATAATCAGTAACCTTAGCTCTAATGAATAGAGAGAAAAAAAAAATAGAGTGGAAGGGGACCTTGAATTTTTTTTTAAATTATTATTATTTGATATAAAAATATGAAGTTAAATTAATATGTATAATTACATTAATCCATTAATATTAGTGTTACATACTACTATTATAATAATACAGTATTCAATCCTACAAGTTTGTATATATACATATCCATAGTTCTAAATGTTCAATGCCCCAGATTAGGATTATATATTCCAGGCGGGATCCTTCTCGAATAATCTGCCTCTGACATATATTTGATATCAATGAATGGATGAATAACATTGTTTCACTTCCCAGAGAGAGTTATGGTGGGGCCATAGAAGATTAAGTAAGTTGGTCCTCTAATAATCATTGTGATAATTCTGTAAATGATGTAACAAGTTATCAATATTGGTAAATAAAGTACATAGAGAAGGGTTAAAACAATCTGATTACTGTTACTTCCCTTTTCTGTATACTGTGCCTTAACCAGCCCTATAAGATGTTGTTACTTTCCTTTTCTGTGCCTTTACCAGCCCTATAAGATGTTGTTACTTTCTTTTCTGTGCCTTTACCAGCCCTATAAGATGTTGTTACTTCCCTATTCTGTATACTGTGCCTTGTACCATCCTCATACAATATTGTTTCTTCCTTTTTTGTGTACTGTACACTGTGCATTGTGCAATTGCTCTGTTCAACAAACTTGAGTATAATCCTTTAAGCATTCTTTGCATTAATGAATCTACTAACATACGTTCTATTATTTACTTGCCTTTTATTCAAATGTAATCTGTTCTAACAATCTGAATTTCAAGCCTCGGTCCATTTACTTTTTTTCTATGAAAATTACTTGTTAGATCCTCTGAACAATGCGGAGGAAAATAAACAACAGTTGAATGATAATAATATTACGTATATGCTTCTGAGCTTAGAATAATTATATTTCTATTCATTTTCTAAATAGCATGTGATAAGCTCTTGAACATTATTTTAAAATAGAAATAAGATGAAGAGGTACAGGCTTTCATTTAAAATTATTAAAAAATGAGACACCGTGAAACCATCTTGGTACTTTATCGCACTGTGTTTTAAATTCTTAAATAGGTAAAGGATAAAGATTTATTGAATGAAATATATTACATCAATTCATCAAGCCACTATACGGCAATTATTCTCTATTCCCTTATAAGAACAAGGTGAACCGTTAGAGCCGCAGTAAACCGTTATCTTGAACTAGGAACATATCAGTAATAATCCAAGATGTGATAGACCACAATGTACTCGCGTCATTGAGTGATGATCGCAACGATCGCTGCATGAAAAACGTACCTTTACAGGGTGGTAAAGTTTGCCCAAGTCATGTTGTAGGTTGCCATATCCGAGAACAGACCTGTTCTAATCTTGTAAAGCTGGTTTGAAAAGTGAACACAAGGTCGTATGTTGAAAATATTCTAACTCATGATCGTGGTAAAATGAAGGAACCTTAAAAAATCATCTATTCATTCTTTTAAAAGACGGTGCAGCCTAAAGTACTGTCAGAAGGAGTAAAAAGGGGCGGCGGAGACATTATCCAAAATTATGAAGTAAGAAAATAACGCTCTTTTTCTAGAACACTGACAGATCTCCAAAAAAGCTATTTTTCAGGAGAGGCATTTTAGTACTTGTAATGTACGTACATTTAATGGTATATCGTTAGGACATTTAGCCTAACTAGTGATCAATTTTTGAACTACAACTATGAAACCTTCAACAAAATAATCAATATTTTATGTTTTACACGACTATTTGGATAACTCTAAAATACTGTATTTTTTATGACGTTGTTTCTGCAAATGAGCGATATGACCTCCATCATTTGCAGACCTGAGCCTTATGGATTTCTGAGTGTGCTTCCATTTATGACGAAAATACTTACTCTTCGTTAAATAAAAAGTTAGAGTCGTTGAAAAGTCTATGATAAGGAGATGGACCAAAATTCGTCAAGAACACCTCCGTCCTGCAGTGCAGAGTTTGAGAAGAAGATTAGAGGAGATTATAAAAGTTAATTAAGATAGAAAATCTAAACTGAAACTGAATACAGCTCTTGTGAACGAATTTGTCGTAAATCAATTTGAGATATAAAAATTTTCTGAGACTGGAAACATGGTTAATGAAACATAGTTAATTTAGAACGTCAAGAATATGTATTTAAAATTAACCTTTAAAATAACTGAATAGTTGACTCCTGAATCTGAGTCACAAAATTAATTATAATTATAAGAAACAGTCATTTATCATTTACATATAGAATGATAAAGTTATGGTGGGACCCTCTTCCCCTCTTAATCTTCTATGGCCCACCGTAATCCCATTCTGGGTACTGGCCTAAACATTTTTGTCTTGTTTATTTTGTCTATAGTTCTTCGAATGAGTTTCGGAAAGAAATGTTCGGTTGGGACTTGATTCGGTCAAATTATAAGAACTTGCGAGAGTTTTATTAGGTGTTCTTTTTTGTGATGTGAGAAACGTGTTCGGGACATGTTGAAAATATACTCAGTATTTGAACTGAAGATTAATGATCGGAGTATAAAAAGGAGAGTATATTTAATTCTCTTCACATAAGTATATTTATCAAAAACTTATTTATCTAAAATGTATTAATAAAAAATAGATTTATCGAAAACGTATTTATTAAAAATATATTAATCAAAATTAGATTTATCTGGAATATATTTATCTATAATATATTTATTAGAAATAAATTTATCTAAAATATATTTATCTATGATATATTTATTAGAAATATATTAATCAAAATTAGATTTATCTAAAATATATTTATCAAAATTAGAATATTTAAAATATATTCATCTAAAATATATTCAAATGTATAAAAAAAGCAAAAAAAAAATATTTTCAATAACTTTATAAAAAAAATTAAAATAATATTTCAAAAAAATTAATTACACTCACAGAGAAAAATTCAATTCAATTAAAACAGTTTAATTGAATTTTCAGTAACAATTTGAATTAAAAATAGAACTATGTTTCATTTTCATTTCATACAAATTGAATTCTGTTTCACAATATTTAATGATTTTGCGATTTAACTTTGATTTTGTAATTAATGTACGATAGAAACGATTTTGTTAATTGAATTCATCAATATTGAAATTGAAAATATTTTCAGCCTAACATTTATTTTTCGATTGCTGGATTGTGGGCGTAAAAATAATTAATATTCCCATTGGTGTCACACAAACAATAGAGAGATGAATACCGTACATTTTAACTTAAATAAATAAATATATATATATGTGAAAAAATTTATTTTACACATCGTATAGGGTAAGTTCCGAATTATAAGTCAGTTCCACATCTTCGGTCATATAACAAAAAACGAAATACTAATAATTATTTCACAAGGACAGGAAACAATCAACCCTGGTTGGTTGTTTTTACTCAACCTGTCCTATAGTGAAATAATTAATATTATATAGTTTTTTCCTATATGACTGAAGATGTGAAACTGACCTATAATTCGGAACTCTAACCCTAGTTGAGGGTAAGGATTTTTGCCAAATATTTGAGAATGTTGAAAAGTCATCCTTTTCCATTCCTTTCTTTATTCACATGGAGTTTGAAGCTGGTAAATATGAATAAAAAGTTCTGGAACTCCAAGCCATGTTTCGGTTGTCGAACGCGGCTGGTTAAAGTTTCGGGACAATATTTATCGTCGGACTTTTGTCTAAACAAATTGTAACTTTTGAAAGTTTGTTTAATATGAACGTGCGGTAGAAGTACTATACCATGATTTAATTAATGTATACCTTTGTGATATGGAAAGTAGCTTTTATTTGTATCCTATATGTATGTATAAAAGAGAATATTTTATTTAAACTGTTATAACAAGATAAATTTTTATCTCTCGAGGAAATTTTTTGAAAGAAATTAATAACTTGGGAAGAAATAATTGCATTTTTATATAAAAGAAAGTATCCCTAGAATTAATATTAAGGGAATATACCAGGAATATTTTTTTCCCAGGGTAAATATAAAGAAGGTGTGGAACCTATATGGATAATATAGTTTTATAAAGATTTGAGATTAAGTAACAGTGATAAATTTCAGGACATAGTTATGGATATATACGTGTACAAATTCTATACATAATACACATATCTATTTAAAAAAAAACTAGTAGTATTCATGCAACTCCATTGTACATTTCCAAGATCCATATGTACATTTTAAACTAAGTCGAATTTCGAAATTTTATTTTAACAAACACATAACAATCATCAGTATATTCTATGAACTAGATTGTTATTCTGACTAATAAAGTAAAGAGAACATCAAATATTTTTATATGTTTTCTTTAAAGGCAAAGGATTTGACAGATCATTTACTTTATAAGCCTTTTACATACTGGTAACTTCATCCCTTGGACCAGACTTTCATTCAAAGTTCGTTCCAGGTTGCAGAAAGTGGTAAAGTGTTCACCAAGAAATCCAACTTCACTTAGATTAACTTCAGTTTCTCAACATTAATTTTACAAAAATACATTGCCAAATTAGCATTTGAAGTACTGGTAATGAAAATTTCATTCAAAGTTCGTTCCAGGTTGCAGAAAGTGGTAAAGTGTTCCCCAAGAAATCCAACTCCGCTAAGATTACCTGCAGTTTCTCAGATACAATTTAGAACTTGAGTAATCGATTTGGAAGTTTTCTCCCCTGAGAGAGTCCCGTTCATTAAGGGTGGGAGAGGAATTACAAATTAGATCAAAGTTAAGACTTGGTTTTTGGAGACACTTTCCTTTCTGGCTGCTTCTGCAAGTACTTTTTACATAAATTCCAACAACTAAGAAATTCTACTTGTCAAATTATCAAGAGTTAAAACTTTGTTCTTGGAGCCACTTTTCTTTCTGGCTGCTGCTCTTAGTCCCTTGTATATATTTTACTACAGCTAGGACAATCTTCCTGCCAGATTATCAAGATTTAAGACTTTATTCTTGGAGCCACTTTCGTTTCAGACTGCTTCTTCCAGTCCTTTGTTTATAAATTACCACAACTAGGAAGATCTTCATCTTAAGTTATCAAAATAAATCATTATTTCAAAGATAAAATATTCTAACATTTTAATTACTTTGCTTATCCATATCGGGTAAAGGATCTATTTACCTTTTTGACACTTTACTCACAACTGTTAGATTGCACCTTTAATTTATTTGCCTAAATCAATTGATAATAGTCGAAGTTGAAATCGATGAAAATATTAATATTATTTCCGGTCGCACTAACTGTAGTCAAGGACAGACAAGGTCGATGTTAGAGATTGAACATGGACTGAAATGACTGAATCCCTCATATGATTTCATAATCTAATGTAGTTTTTGTATCCGTTAGCTTGTTGTACTGCACACTTCATGATTGTTTAATGACCTGACATGGGGTTCGGGAGTCGGCACGCCCCCCGATATACATATATTTTAAGTTAAATCAGTAATAAACTACAAAGTTATCGTTAAACGACGCCTTGTCTGTCCTTGACTAGAATTAACATTACCCTATTATCTCAAAATAATGTCGACCAAAGCATCTAATAGATCACAACTACGTAAATTCGAATTAGACTTCTTGTATCGAAGTTCACAGGGTTTTTGAACACGTTCACAGCGTGTCTGGATATAGCTGGCATTACTCTGTTATATAAATGACAGTTGTATTAATAAATCCTTAAGTTAAAGAATAATCATTATATTAATAATTATTGGCATTTTTAAAAACACAATACAAATTTGCATTCGGTACACGGGAGTCCCGATACGAAACAGTCTAATTCCACCGCCGGGCAGTGGACGTGCTACTATTCTTTCGCATTTCGTTGTAGCTCAAGTTGCTTAATTTTATACTCGCATGTTTTATAGGTCATGAAAATTCTACATATAACCTACAAAGAAGAGAAATTATTTTCTGGAATACAGTAGGTTTTTGATGACCTTTTTCACTTCAAAATAAATATAAAAGATATTTAGGTAACAAGTCCTAAATAAGTGTGATGGAGGGTGCCATAAAAATGATATACATCATTGAAAGGGTAATGTCCAGAAAACGGATGAAAATTATGGTGGGGCCATGGAAGATTGAGGGAGAAAGTTATTGTGGGGCCATAGAAGATTGAGAAAGGAGGTTATGGTGGGGCCATAGAAGATTGAGGAAGAAAGTTATTGTGGGGCCATAGAAGATTGAGGGAGAAAGTTATGGTGAGGCCATAGAAGATTGAGAGAGAAAGTTATTGTGGGGCCATAGAAGATTGAGAGAGGAGGTTATGGTGGGGCCATAGAAGATTGAGGAAGAAAGTTATTGTGGGGCCATAGAAGATTGAGGGAGAAAGTTATGGTGGGGTCATAGAAGATTGAGGGAGAAAGTTATGGTGGGGTCATAGAAGATTGAGGGAGAAAGTTCTGGTGGGGCCATAGAAGATTGAGATAGAAAGTTAAGGTGGGGTCATAGAAGATTGAAAGAGAAAGTTATGGTGGGGCCGTAGAAGATTGAGAAAGGAGGTTATGGTGGGGCCATAGAAGATTGAGGAAGAAAGTTATTGTGGGGCCATAGAAGATTGAGGGAGAAAGTTATGGTGAGGCCATAGAAGATTGAGAGAGAAAGTTATTGTGGGGCCATAGAAGATTGAGAGAGGAGGTTATGGTGGGGCCGTAGAAGATTGAGGAAGAAAGTTATTGTGGGGCCATAGAAGATTGAGGGAGAAAGTTATGGTGGGGTCATAGAAGATTGAGGGAGAAAGTTCTGGTGGGGCCATAGAAGATTGAGATAGAAAGTTAAGGTGGGGTCATAGAAGATTGAAAGAGAAAGTTATGGTGGGGCTATAGAAGATTGAGGGAGAAAGTTATGGTGGGGCCATAAAAGATTGAGGGAGAAAGTTATGGTGGGGTCATAGAAGATTGAGGGAGAAAGTTATGGTGGGGTCATAGAAGATTGAGAGAGAAAGTTATGGTGAGGTCATAGAAGATTGAGAGAGAAAGTTATGGTGGGGTCATAGAAGATTGAGGGAGAAAGTTATGGTGGGACCATAGAATATTGAGGGAGAAAGTTATGATGGAGCCAAAGAAGATTGAGATAGTTATGGTGGGCCCATAGAAGATTAAATCAGGCTTCTCTATTAATTGTCGATGGCTTCACCATAAACTAGATTTTAGGTTGAAAATGACAGTTTTAACTACTTTTTTACAATTTACTGTAGGTCCACAAATTCAATTTTATTTTAAAGAATACGGATTATAATCATACATAATTTTTTTTACAAATTATTATGAAAAACTGATATCATAGATTTAAGAAATCCGTATTAGCAAAACTAAAATGAGTGTTTTAACCTTCTCCCACCAAGTGGCATCTGTAGTAGCCAAGTAATTATATTCTACAGTGAAACTATAAAGTAATGAAGTATTGGTTACTTCATAACTCAGGTTCTCTGATAGTTTTCTATGATTAATATCTTGGATAATACTATACTTTTTGAGGGATAACTAGGACCAAATTTTTCACTATATCGTTTTCTATAACATAAACATAGAAAATATTTCAGATCCTCTATTACTCGAGTGCTTCATAATTCAGGAGTTTTAATTTATTTATTTATCATCTTGTTATTCGCTTAACTGAAATAGTGTTCAACCAAATTACCTGAAATTTGGTGAATCGATTGGTCAATGTCCAGTGACCTCCTGGTAGAGTTTTTTGAGCGACCCGGTCAAAGATCAAGGTCAAGGCCATTTATAACTCAATAACTCAAGAGTATTTACCAAAATTCTTTTAAATTTGATGGGACGATTGGACAATATCCAGGAACCATCTGGTAGAATTTTGGGAGCGACTCGGTCAAAGGTCAAGGTCATTTATAACTCAATAACTCTAAAAGTAAAGTACCATATTGCCTTAAACTTGGTGGGACAATTGGTTTTTATCCAGTTAGCAGTTTCTTGAATTTTAGAAGAGAACGGGTCAAAACGGAGGCTAAGGCATGCGCTCTACCGAGTGCATATAATCTAGTTCAACATGTTAGGCATGGAGCTTGACGGAAATTTGAGCTTCGACCCACAACTCCCATTAATATAATTTTTAAGTTATTATATACTATGTGCTATTGTGACTGTAATAAGACTATTGTGACTGTACTATTGTGACTGTAATAAGACTATTGTGACTGTACTATTGTGACTGTAATAAGACTATTGTGACTGTACTATTGTGACTGTAATAAGACTATTATGACTGTGCTATTGTGACTGTAATAAGACTATTGTGACTGTACTATAGTGACTGTAATAAGACTATTGTGACTGTTCTATTGTGACTGTAATAAGACTATTGTGACTGTGCTATTGTGACTGTAATAAGACTATTATGACTGTTCTATTGTGACTGTAATAAGACTATTGTGACTGTGCTATTGTGACTGTAATAAGACTATTGTGACTTTACTATTGTGACTGTAAAAAGACTATTGTGACTGTACTATTGTGACTGTAATAAGACTATTGTGACTGTAATAAGACTATTGTGACTGTGCTATTGTGACTGTAATAAGACTATTGTGACTGTAATAAGACTATTGTGACTGTGCTATTGTGACTGTAATAAGACTATTGTGACTGTAATAAGACTATTGTGACTGTGCTATTGTGACTGTAATAAGACTATTGTGACTGTAATAAGACTATTGTGACTGTGCTATTGTGACTGTAATAAGACTATTGTGACTGTAATAAGACTATTGTGACTGTTCTATTGTGACTGTAAAAAGACTATTGTGACTGTGCTATTGTGACTGTAATAAGACTATTGTGACTGTGCTATTGTGACTGTAATAAGACTATTGTGACTGTTCTATTGTGACTGTAAAAAGACTATTGTGACTGTAATAAGACTATTGTGACTGTTCTATTGTGACTGTAAAAAGACTATTGTGACTGTGCTATTGTGACTGTAATAAGACTATTGTGACTGTACTATTGTGACTGTAATAAGACTATTGTGACTGTGCTATTGTGACTGTAATAAGACTATTGTGACTTTACTATTGTGACTGAAAAAAGACTATTGTGACTGTACTATTGTGACTGTAATAAGACTATTGTGACTGTAATAAGACTATTGTGACTGTGCTATTGTAACTGTAGTAAGACTATTGTGACTGTACTATTGTGACTGTAATAAGACTATTGTGACTGTGCTATTGTGACTGTAATAAGACTATTGTGACTGTACTATTGTGACTGTAATAAGACTATTGTGACTGTGCTATTGTGACTGTAATAAGACTATTGTGACTGTGCTATTGTGACTGTAATAAGACTATTGTGACTGTAATAAGACTATTGTGACTGTTCTATTGTGACTGTAATAAGACTATTGTGACTGTAATAAGACTATTGTGACTGTGCTATTGTGACTGTAATAAGACTATTGTGACTGTGCTATTGTGACTGTAATAAGACTATTGTGACTGTAATAAGACTATTGTGACTGTGCTATTGTGACTGTAATAAGACTATTGTGACTGTGCTATTGTGACTGTAATGAGACTATTGTGACTTTACTATTGTGACTGTAATAAGACTATTGTGACTGTGCTATTGTGACTGTAATAAGACTATTGTGACTGTGCTATTGTGACTGTAATAAGACTATTGTGACTTTACTATTGTGACTGTAATAAGACTATTGTGACTGTGCTATTGTGACTGTAATAAGACTATTGTGACTGTGCTATTGTGACTGTAAAAAGACTATTGTGACTGTAATAAGACTATTGTGACTGTGCTATTGTGACTGTAAAAAGACTATTGTGACTGTAATAAGACTATTGTGACTGTACTATTGTGACTGTATTAAGATACTTTCTAAAGAATAATTTCAGGAAGGAAATGGTTGAATCGTAATTTAGTATTACATTTTATTAATTATATATAAATAAATTGGAAATAAGGATAAAGATATCTATTGAAAAGAAGTAAGTAAAAAGAAAATCTACAATTCAACAAGCCTCTTATATAATTTCTATAATAAAAATTTTTCGGGCAAAATTTAAAAACAAAAACAGATTAAAATAATTAAACAGAATGGTGGTAAAAATAATAACTAACTATTTACTATAATATAATCCAGTTATGAATTATAGCGATATGAAAAATAAATGAAATATCAATTTAAGAAAAAAGTTAAGAAGTCATTTTTCAATTACACTATCATATTTATCTACCACATACTATTTTTTTAAAGTTGTTTTTAATTATAGATTTTATCCCTATATAGATTTAATATTCAGAGGCAGAGATGAATAAAAATTTTAATACAGAGCGAACATTTTAAAATTTATAACTCGAGCATAATAAAATAGTCCTATAGTGAAAGAATAGAGAGAGAATTTAAAGTCAACCTCATATGTAATTATTTAGGGATTAGAGAGATACAAATAATATTCCTAAACTATTTATAGGATCCTGAAAGTAGGTCTCCCTTTTCGCCATCATAATATATATATATATATTTCATGCTGAAATCATGTTCAAAATTAAAAAAGTATTTCATAAATTAATAGTTTGATGATCAATATAAATAAGTAACAAATGTAAATAAAAATTATGGCGTATGAAATTAAATCAATTTTATTATTTGCTGTAATTTTCATTTGTATTAATTATTTCAGTGAAAATATTAGCGTTCAAAGAAACAGAATATTTTAATTATAGCCTAAGAACATGTTTCATTTTTTAATAACTTTTTAGATTTTGTTAGAGCTTGTTAGAACTTGTTAGAACTTGTTGAAACTTGTTAGAACTTGTTGAAACTTGTTAGAACTTGTCAGAACGTGTTAGAACTTGTTAGAAGTTGTTAGAATGTGTTAGAACGAGATACAACTTCTTTTCAATTAATAGAACTATAATATATATAACTTGTTGCAGCAACAACGTCATCAACATAAAAACATGTATTTTAGAGTTATCCATATAGACATATAAATCATAAAATGCTGATTATTTTGGTAAAAAAATCATCATTGAAACTTTAAAATGTACCGCTAGAGAGGCTAAATGTCCTAACGATATACCATTAAATGTACGTACATAACAAGTACTAAAATGCCTCTCCTGAAAAACAGCTTTTTTGAAGTTATGACAGTGTTCTCGCAAACAACCAACATTTTTATACCTATCTTTTAGCTCTATTTTTTCCTTCCTTTTTATTCTTTTCATCATCCTTCATTTTTGGTATCAATTCGTCGCACATTTTCGGTCGGTTTGCTCTAAAAAATCCCATTAAATATTCAAATATCTCTCAAATTCGTATCCAATGTACAAATAATATCCCTTTTTTCGGTTTCAAAATGGCAGGAAAAAACGAAGCCAATTTATTTGAGTGGAAAATAAAATGTTTGATTGGGAAAAAATGTAAATAATATATTGGGATATACAGTGGAACTCCCTTATAGTGAACTTCAACTAGTTCACTATAGAGAGTTTATTTCACTATAGAGGAGTTGCACTGGTATAACTCTTTATAATGCAATACAACTAATCTGCTATATAAGGATTCATAGAAAACTTACTGTCATTTGTAGCAGACTAAACATTATATGTTCAGTACATATAGGTCCTATATACAGGACTCTACAATCTAAGATGGTTCACTATACAGGAGTTTATTTTAGGGGAGCTCTAATATACTTTCAACTGGAAGAGAGATAATCAACTCGTACGTTCTGTCTATCCTCTAGGGCAAATTAATTTGAGATACAGGAATATCATCAGTCCGTGACTGAACAAAACAAAGCCAATCTCTGGAGAGAAGATTGATATTTCATAGGAGATTATCAATACAGTAGAGTTCCTCAATAGTGGACTCCTCTATAGTAAACTCCTCTATAGTGGGCTCCTCTATAGTGAACTCCTCTTTAGTGGGCTCCTCTATAGTGAACTCCTCTTTAGTGGGCTCCTCTATAGTGGGCTCCTGTATAGTGAACTCCTGTATAGTGAACTCCTATATAGTGGACTCCTCTATAGTGAACTCCTCTTTAGTGGGCTCCTCTATAGTGGGCTCCTGTATAGTGAACTCCTCTTTAGTGGGCTCCTCTATAGTGAACTCCTCTTTAGTGGGCTCCTGTATAGTGAACTCCTATATAGTGGACTCCTCTATAGTAGATTCCTCTATTGTGGACTCCTCTATAGTGAGCTCCTCTATAGTGGACTCCTCTATAGTGGTCTCCTCTAGAGTGAACATAGAGTCCTGAGTAAGAGAATCAATTACCTGTATAGTGAAGAAATCCTCTTTAGTCTGTCATAACATAGCCACTAGTTTATAGAAAACGGATGCTATTCATGACAGACTAAAGGAATTTTGTTCACTATACGAGGTATTACTACATATGAAACGTCGCTGTACTAGACACTCAAAGTTCTCGGCAAATGTGTGTAACTACAGTTAATGAAAGATAAATCAGAAATATCTAAAGGTCGGATTGTTTCATGGGGATTTCACCCACTTTACCAGTACTGCAAGTGTCCGTGCACGATGCCATAAGTTTCTCAATATAGTTATTTTTCATCAAAGAATTACATGCAGTATTAAAAAACCGGCCTCTATTTTATATCAAGCAGCCTGCTGTTTGAAATTGGTTCACATCCAATATAAGTGTTTTGTAATATATTTGGGCTGACAGTCTTCTGCTAAATCGTATTTTATATATAGGAAACTAATAATTCTTTGAGCGTGAAATTTAGTGACGGATTTCTGACACGAAAGAAACGAGTTCAAAGTTGACTAGTGAGCTGGAAGGAGTTTTCTGCTGCTATAAATTAAGAGGAAATTACATGGAAAAATGAGAGAAAAGTGAGTTAGGTATTTCAGCGCTATTTTTGCGGATAAAACGCCGCGTTTTCACCGAACAGATTACGCCTCTCCAATTAATCACAGTTAAATGTATAGAAAGCAAATCTTCAGTTTACACTAGCGTTTCTACCGCTTTTCATTCATTTTATCGTGATTAATTGATGAAGCGTAACCTGGGCGGGAAAAATGCAGCGGTTTATCTGCTAGTATAGAATGGGTGAGAGTTAAACGCTATCGATCTGTTCCACATTGTTGATCATGAGAAAAAATTAATTGTTATAGTTGATCCACTAAACCCGAATGTATCACTTTTTGTTCTATTTTTATCTTTTTAATATAAAAGAATTGATGTTCTTTGGGACTGCTTATTTTTATTGCAAACCTCACTGTCGATTCTTGTCATAATTTCTACAATATTTCAATCTTACTAAGATAATTTCGTCGCTTTTGTTATAATATCAAATGAAATCGAACAGGAATAGAATTGTTCACATTTGATATTTTATTACAGATCTTTGATATTTAATATTTTGTTATAGTTAGGAAAAAAGAAAGAAAAATAGTAAAGCTAAAATAATCCTTTCTTCGGTAGAATGGAGAAATAACAATCGGACTTGAAAATTAAATTAAAATCAAATAAATTAACCGATCTATTAGCACTTAGAAAAATTGTGAGTCAACCTGACTCATCGCTTGAGTCAAGTCTGGCAAAACTCAAAATTTGAGTCTTTTATCTCGATTGACTCTACCTGAGTCAATCTGACTATGAATTAGGAGTCGATATGACCCTGGTTTTTGAGTAAAGTATTAGAATGAGTCAAATTGACTCACACTTTTGAGTCTGTTTTTTGACTAGCTGAAATTTAACTCGTTTTCTTTCTCAGTGAGACAATTTGCTCGTTTTTAATGCCATAGTAGGTAAATGTTCCATCTATTATTTAGATCCTTTACTCACAATTAATTACTCCATATATCCATAAGTATAAGATAATAATAGAACCTTTACTTACTATACTTAGATCGGTACTTTTTTTTTTCTATTTGTCGATCAATTTTGAATTAAATTACTCTATAAGGATATGACACCGTAATTACTAGAAAGTATTCGAAAAGTAGGTTAGCGATTTCAATCCTAGAATATAATATATATTTTGTTTCACTGGGGCCATGGGAGAATACGAGGGGCCCCTTTCAATCTTCTATGGCCCACCATAACAAACATATTTCTTACAACAGAAGTTGAGGATGAATTTGTTTTCCACAAACAATGTATTTTGATTCCAAAGTTACGTGATCTTTTCTTCTAATGAGATCAAAAACAGACAAAGTTTAAAATCCTATAGGAATCATCTTCCTGTAATCAAGAGGAAAAGTTTATTTCGGTGAATCTCGATTGTATTTTATTGTAAAATGTCATACTTTTAGACATTATGATCATGTTATTCAATCGAGATTATTCGACGAAAGTTAAGAGACTATCAATGATTTAAATTAATGAAGAATTATGAAAGGATTTTCGTTTGATCAGATAATTCATCGGGGACGGATCGGTGATAATAATTTCACTTCTAGATCCAATTATTACCTTGATATGGTAGAATTAAATTTAATTAATTAATAATCTTTGTTCTTCATATAGGCACTAAAAGTAAATTAGACGTCCGGGTGTTCAACGCTTACGTAAAACACTTAATAGTGTTTAGTGATAATAATTTTACTAAAATTCTTCAATTATTTTAACGAAAGTTAATTTGTGACACTAAAGTGAATCGCACTGAAACAATTCCGAGCTGTTGTATCACTTAAGTGTCTCGTTTTTGTGAAAAAAAACTTATAGGTCACACTTTAGTGTCTCAAGTGTGTTTTTAAAAATGTTTTAATTCTATATGTTCAGGTCTTTCACTTACTCTGAGAATATCCTGTCTATTTCAATGTATTTACATATTATATATTCAATTAATTATTTAAGTTAAGCATTAAATTAGCTTCAATGACAGTTAAAGTAATTAATTAGCTATGCGAGTCCTCAGCATTTCAATATTATAATCCTCGATAAATTAGGCATCAAGGTATTCAATTCTATCCGAATTATCCTATCTGCAGCCATTCGAATGAGCCATGACAATTAGGATTAACCGATTAAGGTTTCGACATAATAATCTAGGACTGTTAGGATATTAGCTTCAATACAGGGGAACTCCTCTATAATGAGATCCTGTATAGTGAATGTAGTGTCCTGAGTAAAGAAGTAGCCTGTATTGTGAATTCATTTTCTTTAGTCTGCCATAAAATGGTCATTAGTTTTCTAAAACTTATGAACATTTTAGGGCAGACTGAGAGAAATTTGTACGGTATAGACGCTACTTCTTTACCCAGGAGTCTTTTTTGATTAGCAATTCTCTTCTATAGATCTAAAAAATGGTCTAATATACGAAAAAGGTTGGTAAGAATTATCTGTAATTTTTTCCCACTTAATTTTGTAGCTTACCCGCTTAGAGTACCTATATCCGTACAAACATAATATGAACAGTGATACACAAACAGTATACAAAATATACTTTTTGTCATCGAGGCAACATACTTACATCGGAAATTAGGATTAAGAAGTTAGAATAAGTGAATACATATCCATTACTCTCTTCATTTATTAACAAAAAATTTAAAGTTTTTATAATTTAACACTCTTGGATTGCCTTAAATATAATTTTAGAGTGTTGCTGCGGTGACGTCACGAACACTGAAGGTCTCTATTGTCACTACCGTATCTATTTTATATACGGTGGGTACACCTCGCCGGTCCATTTTTTTGACATTTTCTTTGCTAGAAATTGAGAGATGAGCAGAAATATCACAAGAAAAACTTATATTACTTTTTACAATATACATATAAAACTATTTGAAATGGTATGCGAAAACATCAGCTCCAATGAATAGAATAATAATAAAATAGTGTTGAACAATTGTAATTACAAATAAGATCAATAAGATTAATTAACATTTTTCATATTTCATTCATGGTGGCCAGTATGGGGAAATAAGTGATTGCATGTCACTAGTGACTCGTCGGTGCTTCGGGTTCATCTTCTTACTCTCTTTTCTATTCTGGAATTAAATCGTTCTTAACCCTAATAAGTTTGATTATCAGAATGTATCGGAAGGTACGGTACTGTATTTATTACAAGTTGTTAGTATATATACTAAACTAATGCGTACCAAATCTCAAGTAAAAATATTGAACATGAAAGGAGAAATAAATACATATGTGTATAAGCCATATTGGCAAGTTATAGGCAATAGCAATCATTATTATTTCTACTCCAAATATCAAACCGATTGGAAAAATACTACGAAAACAAGTATTGTATAAATTTATTATTGATATTGTGCTTCCTTTTGTTGGATGTTTTTGTTATGTAACTTGTATTACTTAGATGAATTGTTATAACGAAGAAATCCTCTATAATGAAATCCTGCATAGTAGATGTAGTGTCCTGAGTAAAGAGGTAGCCTCAATAGTGAACTAATTTTCTCTAGTTTGCGATAAAATTGCCATCAGTTTTCTATAACTGATGGCAATTTCATGCAGACTAAAGAAAATTTATTCACTATAGCTAGCTGTAAGATTCGCCAGATGAGAAAAATGTACGACAATGTTCCGCAAATTAAATATTTTTGCAACCTCATAAATCTCATTCGATACCAAAACCTCCTAGAATGTTAACCTTTTATTTTATTTTACACCTCATAATATAGGTATTTAGCTACCTATGTTTTTAAACACCCTAACCCTAATGAGTTTGACTATCAGAATGAACGGGAAGGTTTGAACACATGTCTTAAAAAACACATGTCTTATTTACAAACCTATGGTACCGTATTGTTTACAAGTTGTTAGTATATAATATATATTCTAAGCTAATGTGTACCAAATTTCAAGTATATTTTTAAACATATAAGGAGAAATGAATACACAAGTATAAAAGACATTGGGAACTGAGAGAGCAGAGCTATGATTTGGTGGAGTGTGACCCAATCACAGTTCGCGCGTGTGTGTGTTTTCTATGAAAACGTAGATTGTAGTTTGTTTATAGGCTATTAAACTGTATTTATACGCTACCTCATGCCACCATATTACAATTAATTTACATGATTTACGCTGTTTCATGCATGTATGTAAATATTTTTTAATTTTCAAACACAAAAAGATATTTGATATTTATGTAGAAACAAAGTCAAATAAGGCTGATAAATTTTAACGAATGACATGAAAGATATAAAGTAATTTAAAAAGGATGTGCTTAGAGAACACACGTCAAGCTCATTAGGGTTAGTTAACACATGTTTTGCTTAGTCTTCTGATTGCTTCAACATGATTCAATGGCTCCATAAAAATAATTTTCAGGACTGATTGCAATGCAAGAGATTGTAAAACCTATTTCAATGCGATTGATTGCTATGTAATACCTTATGCAAGGTAATACCTCTTGCCACGTAATACCTATTTGAATGCAATTGATCGCTATGTAATAATACCTCTTGCCACGTAATACGTATTGCAATGCAAGTGATTGCTATGTAATACCTCTCGCAAGGTAATACCTCTTGCCACGTAATACCTATTTCAATGCAATTGATCGCTATGTAATACCTCTTGTTGCACTGACACAAACTACAATGAGTTTCGGGAATAATATATGCATTTACCATTCCGACTGAATTCCAATTATAATGAGAAATTCTTGGAATCAAAGAGAAGTACATTGTAGTTTGCTTCATTAGTTATTGATTAAATTTAGATACTTTTATGAATATTTGAAAATATTGAATTAAGATAATCATTTGCATATTTTTTTTTAAATTAGATTCATTTTAAAATGAATTGTTTAATATTTAATATTCATTTAATTATATCCATAAAAAGGACACTTTCTAGCTCTTCATTTTCACCAACCTGAGTTCCAATTTCTAAAATTACACAATTGAGTTTCAAGTTCGATGAGAATGAGTCGGAAGATTTTCTCTCAATGGACGTTATATTTCATTCAAAAGAAATCTAAAAAGTTTGAAGTAAGTTTTTCTTCTCTTCGAGGATTTTTCGCTAAACTCGTTAAAGGAATTTAAAGTTAAATCTGGAAAAAAACGGAAATATGTGAAAACGAAAATCTGAAAAACAGAAATTCTTGAAAATTTGGACAACCGAAAATCATATTCGGAATAGCAAAAATCTGGAAACTTTGCAATCTTAAATAAGATTAAATCAGAAAAAGAGGAGACCCGAAAAAAAAACAGAATTGCAATTAATAAAAAATAGAAAAAAAGAATAAAAAAGAAAAACACAAAAATAACAAAAAAATATTGTTTAACATAAAAATAGATTAAAGAACGTCATTTTTGACCGGTATCACACTAGTATTATATTAATAGTAACATAGATAGCATTAAATGATCTCTTATTTAAACCCACAGTACTCGGAAAGTGGGGGTTTCATAGGTCAATCAGAATATTATAAATGTCAGATAGGTTAATGACATAATTAGGTTTAAATCCACTTTCCAAGTACAGTGAGTGTTTTGTAACTGAATGATTGTCACCTGTATATATTATCGCTAAGATAAAAATTGGATAAAAGTTTACCAATTATTTTTTTTATCTATTTTAAACAAGATAAAAATATGCAATAGCAATTAGGTTTCATAATATGATGAAATATTTCAATTCTTAATATATATAACTTATAGCATTAAGTTATTATAGCTTATATAAGATCTTCAATTCGTTACAGATTTCATTATTTTTAAATATGTTATAAATCATCTAAATGATATTAATATATTTCTAGTTATAAATAAACGTTTAAAAAAATTCAGTTTTTTATATATATTGCTTTCCGCAACTGTAGCTCAAAAGCCCCGATGATTTATATCTCATATGAACAATTTTTCAGGTGTTCCACATCAGGCCTCTTGAGAGCCGTTGTGTTTACATTGGGAAATAATAAAATATTCTCCATACAACAGATACAACATAGAGAACAGTAAACAACAGACCTGTTCGTTTAACAGATTCCATTTCATTTATGGTGGCCAGTATGGGGAAACAATATTATTTTCTCCAAACAACAGTAAAATGGTGAACAGTAAAGAACAAATGAAATGGAGAACAGTAAATAACAGATAAAATAGAGAACAGTAAACAATGGATAAATGGAGAACAATAAGCAATTAACTGATAAAATGGAGAACAATAAACAGGAGATAAAATGTGAACAGTAAACAAAAGAGCAGTTACGTTTGTTTGTTTAACAGATTCCATCGTTGGTATTGCGAGAAATAAATCGGTTTGACGCATGGATTATAAATGATGGATTTGTATAAATAACTTGAATTCTTTAAATATAATAAATGTTCAATGAAATAAAATGTTCCATTCATTTCAAAAAATATTGTAAAAAAGTTATTAAATAAATATATGAATTTTCCTGTTTAAAAATAAAGGAAAAGATTAAAATTAAAAACTTACAAAATAAACTAGTTTGAATCTTTATAAAATCTTCAAAATGTTATTAAAACCTAAATTATTTATAAATTTTCTTGAAAGCATAATCTCAGTGGAATAATAATATAAATTGATATATGTTTTTATATGCTATAATATGGAAGATTGCTTCAATACTTTTAAGCTAACGGATGGAAATTGAATTTAATATTCCTTGTTCGTTAAAGATGCTTTTTAGAAAGGAAATAGAAGTTAATCCAATTACTATTAATCTAAAAAATATTAAATACTAACTATCAATATTATGCTAACGTCAATTTTGAGAAAATATTATTGAAAAAAAGTCACTGCAATTAAAGAAACGATTTTCATTTGAATGATGTCTTCTTTATATATAAACTGAATAAAATTATTAATACCCCTTTTTCATAATTAATAACCATTTGTGTTGATGATTTTTTTCAACCGAATCTATACCGGTACAACTAAGTATTTATCCATTTAACCCTAATTTCTCAGCGGCTTCATTATATTAAGATGCAATTTTTCTTCAAATAAAATATGTCTATTAGTTAATGTTAGGAAGAGCTTTTAAGTTTTAATTTAGTTGAAGTAAGCACCCAATGTTCTTCTCTTTCATTCACAGCATCTTTTCATTACCATTAAAGAAAGACAACGACTACATTAAGCCTTCAGATGTGCAATAAGGCGGTGTAAGAGCTTCTCTCGGATGTTTCTCCTTTTTACAAATGTTAAAAAGAAGAAAAATTAAGGTTGCTTGTGGAAAAACATTAAGGGCCGTATACACGTAGGGATTTCTTATATTCTCATGGAAAAAATAGGAGGAGCTTAGCAAAAAGTCTAGTGGAAAGACTTAAAAACCCTACGTGTGTACGGCCCTTAAGTGATTTCTTTTTATTATTTTGATTAATGGGTAGAGAGTATTGAAACATTAATTCAATACTTTGAAACAATTTTGGTATCATCAACTTTGTTACCGCAATATCTGTAATCTTGTAAAAATCTTTAGATATTTATAGCATACCCTGATAGATCTTCAGTTCTTAATAATTATAACTTATAGCATTTTGAATATCTACAGTTTCGTATAGAGATCACTTATTCTTAGATTAGAAGATCTTCAGTCCGATCAAGATACCACTCACTAATCGTCTAAAAACATCAGTTCTTTATAGACATCCATAATCATCTCTATGACATATATAGTTCTTTCTAGCTATCACCTATACAATCTTCAGTTCTAGATATCTCCAATAGTCTTACAGATTTTCAGATCTTTCTAAATAACTTTAATCGTCTAACAAATCTTCAGTTCTTTTGAGATATCCGTAATCGTCTTAACGATCTTCATTTTTCGTTGTCTGCAAATGAACCTCCAGACTGGATTTCATTCGACACTGAAAGTTCAAATCAGAGTTTTTCTTTCGTGGCGGCAGCGGCAGCGTTCATTTGGACAAAACAAACAAAATGTGATCAGCTTAAAGCTGTGTAATTGTCCGAAGCTTTTGTTGGTATTGGACAAAAGTAATGAGAAAAAAATGCAAAGAAATGTTCGGTTAATGTGCATGAGGATTCTAAATTTGGATTGTTATAGTATGCTAAGAAATTATGCTAAGAAATGTTCAGTTTAAGTGCATAAGGATTCTAAAATGGAATTGTTATAGTTAATTTTAGCTGTTATATTATATGTATCTAACCCCATATGATAATGAAACTTTATTGGAATATGTTTTTTTGAACATATTTACACAAAATAGTGCTAATGCCTAACTATACCAACATATTAAAATCAATTATGTGTCAAAAAATTATAATCAAGCCTATATTTGAAAAAAAAATTGTCATATTACTATCGAATTGAACAATATAAGTTTACTACTGAATTTTTAAATTCAATAAATGTAGAAATGATAAAAAAATCAATTACTAAACGGACAAGGCACCAAATTTTAATTGATGATAAATATATTCAGATCTTTCTTCCTAAATTAACATTTCAGAAACAGAAGAAGAATTCAAAGAAATACGAAAAGAAGAATTTAAAGTTAACAAAGCCACTACATTTCAATAAAATTTCCATTTAAAGCTACAAAGGATTGAAAGTAAATGTAATAAAGCTTCCGGCACTAATGTTATTCTAAATAAAAGTAATTTCATTCTACTTACAAACGACTGTAAAGAGAATTAATGAGCCTCTTGTTTATATTCCATCTTGAGGACTCCAATACATTTCTGTCTGTGACAGATTCTGAATATCAATGGAAGGAGTGAAAGAAAATAGGACGTATTACACAGTAGGGAAATGTATAATTAGCAGATAGTCTATTATTGTCAATTACCGTAAATGCTTCTCGTATTGAATTAGTTATAATTTCATTCAGACATTATTGTAGCGGTATTCATTGTTTGGAAAATCCGTTGAAAGACGAGAGACTATTTGATGTGTTAGAATTATGGTGAGTTGCAATTGTAATTTAAATCGTTCATAGTCGTACATAAATGTTCTTTATACTGCCGATTATGATCACAATCGGTGATTCGAAATACAGTAAAACTCCTGAGTTACGAAGCATTCGAGTAAAGAAGGACCTGAGTTATGAAATGCACCTGTAGTATTTTCTATGTTTAAATTATAGAAAATGATAAACGTCGTGAACTTCGTCTTAGTTATCCCTTGAAAATCACAGTTTTCTCCAAGATTTCAATCATAGAAAACTATCAGTGTCCTTGGGCTATGAAGTGGCTCCAATACTTCATAACTCAGGAGTTTCAATGTATCTACTATAGGTTAAGTAAATGCGGATTTTGAGCCACTTCAATTTTAGGTCTTACAGACTTTGTACAAAGTTAACATTTTAATATATTATTTAGATTGCATTATAAATGAGATATAATTATAAAAAAATAATAAAATGATGGTATTTCAGAAAATAAGGAAGTGGCTCAAAATTGAATATTTTGATTTTGAGCCACTTTTCAAAAATACCTACTAAATGACATTTTGTCAACAAGAAATATATGTATTATGATTATAAATAAATAGAGCACAAAAAAAAAATTAAAAAAATTTCAGTTTAATGGATATTAAAAAACAGTGGCTCGTATCGAACATAGACCTCCATTGAAATAGCAAATTGAGCCACTTCAACAAATATTCTAATCAAGCTAAATTTTATGTTTTCCTTGTGAAAACACGCGTATTCATTGTAATTCAAGATGTGCTAATGAGAAAGAATTAATAAACATTGTGTAATATCATTGATAACGAGAAAATAATCATTAGTGGCTCAGAATTCCTCTACTAGCGATATATTTCTATTCTGAGTCACTAGAATACAATGTTATATTTTCTTCCCTAAAAGTGCTAAACCATATCTTTAGATCCTTAAAGAGTATTATTTATGCGTGCAACTAGACCATATTAGCATATATTTATCCGTAATGAATCGGAAAACTTGAAAAATGTCTATCTATAAATAATTCACTACCTAGTAGCTCAAAATGCGTGGATAGGCACAACATTTCAATTCGGAGCCACTAGAATGATATCTTTTAATTTCTGCCCTAAAAGTGCTAAACCATATCTTTAGATCCTTAAAGATTATTATTTATGTGGCAAACTATACCTTATTAGTAAATATTTATCAGTAATGAATCGATCAACTATGTAACAGTCATTCTATAAACACTTCACTACCTTCTGGTTCAAAAATGCGTGGATAGGCACAACATTTCAATTCTGAGCCACTAGAATGATATCTTTTAATTTGTGTCCTGAAAATGCTAAACCATATCTTTAGATCCTTAAAGATTATTAATGTACCCAACTATACCTTATTAGTATATATTTATCAGTAATGAATCGATTAACTTTGTGACAGTCTTTCTATATATACTTCACTACCTTCTGGTTCAAAATACGTGGATAGGCACAACATTTCAATTCTGATCCCTAGAATGATATCTTTTAATTTGAGCCCTGAAAGTGCTAAACCATATCTATAGTTCCTTAAAGATAATTATTAATGTGCCCAATGATACATTATTAGTAGATATTTATCAGTAATGAATCTATCAACTTTGTAACAGTCTTTCTATAAATACATTCACTACCTTCTGGTTCAAAATACGTGGATAGGCACAACATTTAAATTCAGAGCCACTAGAATGGTATCTTTTAATTTCTGCCCTAAAAGTGCTAAACCATATCTATAGTTCCTTAAAGATTATTATTAATGTGCCCAATTATACATTATTAGTAGATATTCATCAGTAATGAATCTATCAACTTTGTAACAGTCTTTCTATAAATACTTCACTACCTTCTGGTTCAAAATACGTGGATAGGCACAACATTTAAATTCTGAGCCACTAGAATGGTATCTTTTAATTTCTGCCCTAAAAGTGCTAAACCATATCTTTAGTTCCTTAAAGATTTTTATTAATGTGACCAATTACGCATTATTAGTAGATATTTATCAGTAATGAATCGATAAACTTTGTAACAGTCTTTCTATAAAAACTTCACTACCTTCTGGTTCAAAATACGTGAATAGGCACAACATTCAAATTCTGAGCCACTAGAATGATATCTTTTAATTTCTGCCCTAAATGTGCTAAACCATATATATAGTTCCTTAAAGATTATTATTAATGTACCAAACTATACCTTATTAGAAGATATGTATCAGTAATGAATCAATCAACTTTGTAACAGTCTTTCTATATATACTTCACTACCTTCTGGTTCAAAATACGTGGATAGGCACAACATTTAAATTCTGAGCCACTAGAATGATATTTTTTAATTTCTGCTCTAAAAGTGCTAAACCATATCTTTAGTTCTTTAAAGATTATTATTAATGTACCAAACTATACCTTATTAGTAAATATTTATCAGTAATGAATCGATCAACTTTGTAACAGTCTTTCTATAAGTACTTCACTACCTTCTGGTTCAAAATACGTGGATAGGCACAACAATTAAATTCTGAGCCACTAGAATGATATCTTTTAATTTCTGCCCTAAAAGTGCTAAACCATATATATAGTTCCTTAAAGATTATTATTAATGTACCAAACTATACGTTATTAGAAGATATGTATCAGTAATGAATCAATCAACTTTGTAACAGTCTTTCTATATATACTTCACTACCTTCTGGTTCAAAATACGTGGATAGGCACAACATTTAAATTCTGAGCCACTAGAATGATATCTTTTAATTTCTGCTCTAAAAGTGCTAAACCATATCTTTAGTTCCTTAAAGATTATTATTAATGTACCAAACTATACCTTATTAGTAAATATTTATCAGTAATGAATCGATCAACTTTGTAACAGTCTTTCTATAAATACTTCACTACCTTCTTGTTCAAAATACGTGGATAGGCACAACATTTAAATTCTGAGCCATAAGAATGATATATTTTAATTTCTGCCCTAAAAGTGCTAAACCACATCTTTAGATCCTTAAAGATTATAATTAATGTGCCCAACTATACCATATTAGTATATATTTATCAGTAATGAATCGATTAACTTTGTAACAGTCTTTATATAAATACTTCACAACCTTCAAGTTCAAAATACGTGGATAGGCACAACATTTAAATTCTGAGCCACTAGAATGGTATCTTTTAATTTCAGCCCTAAAAGTGCTAAACCATATCTATAGTTCCTTAAAGATTATTATTAATGTGCCCAATTATACATTATTAGTAGATATTTATCAGTAATGAATCTATCAACTTTGTAACAGTCTTTCTATAAATACTTCACTACCTTCTGGTTCAAAATACGTGGATAGGCACAACATTTAAATTCTGAGCCACTAGAATGGTATCTTTTAATTTCTGCCCTAAAAGTGCTAAACCATATCTTTAGTTCCTTAAAGATTATTATTAATGTGACCAATTACGCATTATTAGTAGATATTTATCAGTAATGAATCGATAAACTTTGTAACAGTCTTTCTATAAAAACTTCACTACCTTCTGGTTCAAAATACGTGGATAGGCACAACATTTAAATTCAGAGCCACTAGAATGGTATCTTTTAATTTCTGCCCTAAAAGTGCTAAACCATATCTATAGTTCCTTAAAGATTATTATTAATGTGCCCAATTATACATTATTAGTAGATATTTATCAGTAATGAATCTATCAACTTTGTAACAGTCTTTCTATAAATACTTCACTACCTTCTGGTTCAAAATACGTGGATAGGCACAACATTTAAATTCTGAGCCACTAGAATGGTATCTTTTAATTTTTGCCCTAAAAGTGCTAAACCATATCTATAGTTCCTTAACGATTATTATTAATGTGACCAATTATGCATTATTAGTAGATATTTATCAGTAATGAATCGATAAACTTTGTACGTATCTATCTATGAATAATTCACTACCTTGGGCTCAAAATGCGTAGATAGGCACAATTTTGAAATTCTGGACCACTAGAATGATATCTTTTAATTTCTTTCTAAAGGATGCTAAACCATATCTTTAAACCTAAACCTTGATGCATGCAACTATACTATATTAGTAGATATTTATCAGTAATTAAATGAAACACCTTTCAAGTAAATATTTATAATTAATTCACTATCTTGTGGTTCAAAATGTGTGAATATGCAAATCATTTCGAATTAAGCCACTGGCTCAGAATTTCAAGGATTTGATAATCTTCGAGCACGTAAGATATGAATTGAAACATGTTGATTGTAGAGTGTCCAAACATATTTTTAATGTTTGATTCATTGAAATTATGAGTGAAACATCGCAAGCATGTTTGGAACCTTAAAATGTTATATCATATGTTTTAAACTTTAAAAACGTGTTTAAACATTAAATCAGGTTTGAAAAATTTGAAACATATTTAATACCCTCAAATTAAGTTTGAAACACTGATAGCATGTTTGAAACATTGAAACATGCTTGAAACATCAAAACATCGAATATATGTATGAAACATTACTAGCATGTTCGATATATTAAAAAGAAGTTCGAAACAATAAACACATGTTCGAAATATAATTTAACGTGATTGAAACAATGACAACATGTTTGAAAAACTGACAACATGTTTGAAACACTGAGAGAAAACATATTTGAAATAATAAAACAAGTTAGAAATACTGATCATGTTTGAAACATTGAATACTTATTTGAAAAATATTAAAAACTGTTCGAAACATTTATAACCTGTTTACAATATCAGATACTTGTTTGGAAAATTAAAAAAATGATTGAAACATTAAAAACATGCTTGGAACATTGAAAACAGGTTTGTAACATTAAGAAATATTTGAAACATTAAAATATGTTTGAAGTAATAATACAGGTTTTTACATAAAATGCAAGTTTGAAACATGAAAACAAAATTTGAAGCACTTAGAACATCTATGAAACTTTAAGAACATGTTTGAAACATTGAATGATTATTTGGAAGTAAAAACACGTTCGAAATATTGATAAAATGTTTACAATATTAGAAACATGTCTGAAAAATCTACAAATATTTGAAACATTGATAATATATTTGGAACATTAAAAACATATGTTTGATAAATTGGAAAATTGTTTGATACATTATGAACTTGTTTGAAACAATAAATCGCGTTTAAAACCTCAAAAGATGTTTGTTTTTAGAAAGCTTGTTTGAAACATGAAAAGAAAGTTTGAAACGTGAAAAAAAGTATGAAACATGAAAACAAAGTTTGAAACACTGAGAAAATGTTTGAAACATTTAGAGAAACACATTTGAAACTATTAATTTTTTTAAATTTCTATTATACGTTCTAACAGATTATCAATTTTATATTATACGTACGCACGTACGTTTTAATAGGACTTCACCAAATATGTATTATTTAATTTTTGATATTCGCGTTGTACATGGATAACGTTGGTATATCTATAGTGCATTTCAGTACTATCAGTTTAATATGAAATTAAATCATTAAATAAATATGAAGCTTAATTATTTCATAAATATGATGTTTGATCACTCAATCTGAAAATAAATTATTTAATATGAAGTTTAATCAATTTCTATTTTAGTGTTATTCATTGTGGATCATACTATATCTTTATACCGAAATAACGCTCCTTGCTCAGCTTTACAGTTAAAAAGTTGAGTATAGTTATACTTTACTTCGCGTTCTATTGAATTAAACCAGGAACAACCATATCATTTGTATAATCAATGAAGTGTGTTTTAATCCTTTCTAACCGAAGCTGTATTTGTATTCAAAAAAATGGTAAAAGATAATAGGTGTGACCAAAAATGTAATTATGTAATTTTTCAAACGCTAACAAATGGGGTTAACTTAGAAAGTACATGGAAGACATCGCCTATCGATTTGAATAACATTATATCACAATGAATAGATCATCTTTCATAATTTTCAAGAGCTTTCATAATATGATTCAAGATGTAAAAGAATAGATCAATTAGAGGTTTCAAATTGTTTCAATCAATAATTTTGAGTCGAAGAATAATACTTACAGGCATATTAGAGTATTTCAAACTATTGAGATGTTAATCAAATAATACTTATTTCATCATTATGTTCGAATCGGAACAAATTCTTCAAATCCGTTTTCAGATTTGTATTCATTAGATAAAATTACATCACATTCCATGAATCTGCCTATTTAAATAGGCCTATCTAAATTTTGAAAAACTTCATAAGCTCATAAATCTTGAAAGAGATGAAATTTTCGAATTCTGATTCCAGATTTAGATTCTCCAGGCAAAACTACATGAAAATCAAATAATTAGAATTTCGAACAGTTCGATTTGAAGAATGTGTTCGTTTCCGTTGATGTCAATTTTTCTTCTAAATTTTAAAATCGACATTCATCCTACTTTCTATCAGCAAATATGGATTCATTATACTTTGACTATTGATGATCAATAATTTGAACATGATTATTCAACTTTTGTAGTAAATAAATAATTAAAATGCATTTTAATTTATGCCGTAGTCAAGAGATGAGTCCGAACATTGTCTTTGGCGCGCGAAAATATGAGATGCTTCAAAATGTTCGGACTCTTTTCTTTGACTACGGCTTAATTAAAAACACAGTTTAATTATTTATTTACCGCGAAAATTCAATAATCATGTTCTAATTATTTACCATTAATAATTGATATCTAATGAATCCATATTTGCTGATAGAAAGTAGGTTGAATGTCAATTTCAAAATTTAGAAGAAAAATTGACATCAACGGAAACGAACACATTCTTCAAATCGAACTGTTCGAAATTCTAATAAATTGATTTTCATGTAGTTTTGCTTGGAGAATCTAAATCTGGAATCAGAATTCGAAAAATTTTCCTCTCTCAAGATTTGTGAGCTTATGAAGTTTTTCAAAATTTAGATAGGCCTATTTAAATAGGCAGATTCATGGAATGTGATGTAATTTTATCTAATGAATACAAATCTGAAAACGGATTTGAAGAATTTGTTCCGATTCGAACATAATGATGAAATAAGTATTATTTGATTAACATCTCAAAAGTTTGAAATACTCTAATATGACTGTATGTATTATTCTTTGACTCAAAAGTATTGATTCAAACAATTTGAAACCTCTAAGTGATCTATTCTTTCACATCTTGAATCATATTATGAAAGCTCTTGAAAATTATGAAAGATGATCTATTCATTGTGATATAATGTTATTCAAATCGATAGGCGATGTCTTCCATGTACTTTCAAAGTTAACCCCATTTGTTGGTGTTTGAAAAATTACATAATTACATTTTTGGTCACACCTATTATCTTTTACCAGTTTTTTTGAATACAAATACAGCTTCGGTTAGAAAGGATTAAAACACACTTCATTGATTATACAAATGATATGGTTGTTCCTGGTTTAATTCAATAGAACGCAAAGTAAAGTATAACTATACTCAACTTTTTAACTGTAAAGCTGAGCAAGGAGCGTTATTTCGGTATAAAGATATAGTATGATCCACAATGAATAACACTAAAATAGAAATTGATTAAACTTCATATTAAATAATTTATTTTCAGATTGAGTGATCAAACATCATATTTATGAAATAATTAAGCTTCATATTTATTTAATGATTTAATTTCATATTAAACTGATATTACTGAAATGCACTATAGATATACCAACGTTATCCATGTACAACGCGAATATCAAAAATTAAATAATACATATTTGGTGAAGTCCTATTAAAACGTACGTGCGTACGTATAATATAAAAATTGATAATGTGTTAGAACGTATAATAGAAATTTAAAAAAATTAATAGTTTCAAATGTGTTTCTCCAAATGTTTCAAACATCTTCTCAGTGTTTCAAACTTTGTTTTCATGTTTCATACTTTTTTTCACGTTTCAAACTTTCTTTTTCATGTTTCAAACAATTAGGTTTCCTATGTACAAACATATTTTGATGTTTCAAACAGTTTTCAATGTTCCAAACATGTTTTAATATTTCAAACAAGTTTTACCGTTCAAACATGTTATAATGTTTCAAACATGTTTTATTGTTCAAATATGTTGTGATGTTTCAAACATATATTTTAGTGTTTCGAAGATATTCAGATGTTTCGAAGATATTTAGATGTTTCGAACATTTTAGTGTTTCAAACATGTTCACAGTGTTCCAAACATGTTTTTCAATGTTTCTTACATTCATTTTGATTCAATCAACATTGAATTCAACATGCTTCTAATATTGTAAACAATTTATCAATATTCCAGACAAGTTTTAACTTTTCAAATAATCATTCATGTTTCAAAAATGTTCAGTGTTCTGAACTTGATCAGTCATTCCAATATGTTTTATTGGTTCAAGCATATTTCCTCTGCAGTGTTTCAAACATGTTATCATTGTCTCAAATTTTTCAAAATTAATTCAATCATGTTATCAATGTTTCAAACGTGTTTTCGGTGTTTCGAACATGTGTTTATGTTTCCAGTCTCATTTTAACGTCCCCAATCTGTAATAATGTTACAAACATACATTCGATGCTTTAATGTTTTTAACATGCTTCAATGTTTCAAAAAGTGGCTTAATTCGAAATGATTTGCATATTCACACATTTTGAACCACAAGATAGTGAATTAATTATAATTATTTACTTGAAAGGTGTTTAATTTAATTACTGATAAATATCTACTAATATAGTATAGTTGCATGCATCAAGGTTTAGGTTTGAAGATATGGTTTAGCATCCTTTAGGAAGAAATTAAAAGATATCATTCTAGTGGTCCAGAATTTCCAAATTGTGCCTATCTACGCATTTTGAGCCCAAGGTAGTGAATTATTCATAGATAGATACGTACAAAGTTTATCAATTCATTACTGATAAACATCTACTAATAAGGTATAGTTGGGCACATCAATAGTAATATTTAAGGATCTAAAGATATGGTTCAGCACTTTTAGGGCAGAAATTAAAAGATATCATTCTAGTGGCTCAGAATTTAAATATTGTGCCTATCCACGTATTTTGAACCACAAGGTAGTGAATTATTTATAGATTGACACTTACTAAGTTTTTCAATTTATTACTGATAAATATCTACTAATAAGGTTTTGTTGCACGCATAAGTAATAGTCTTCAAGGATCTGAAGATATGGTTTAGCACTTTTAGGGCAGAAAATATAAAATATTATTAAAGTGGCTCAGTATTGAAATGTATCGCTAACAGAGGAATTCTGACCCAGTAGTATATTAAGTTTATTTGTATATCAGTTTCTAAAAGGTTTAGTTTATTTTTGTTTAATAACGTTTCCTTTGTCCTTTATAGGCGTGTTTATTTAAAATTAATCATTTTTATATAAAGTTTTTTCTTATGTTTGTTTTTTCATATCAAGGATGGCTCAAAATTGAAAATCAATGTCTTACTTTTTTATTTTGAACCACTTTTTAAAAAACAGTAACAGAGCTTCGTATGCAACTAATATTAAAATTTATAAGCTTTTTTTATTGCATTTGTTAACTATTTATGGAAATCGGATTCTATTTGTGAATATACCTCAAAATAAAATTTAGGTGGCTCATAATGCAAAAATTCCATTTTGAGCCACCTCGATTATTTCAGAAATAAAAAAGTTTTAATGAAAATAATAATTATTCATTAGATACATGTGATAATCTTAGTTTGTTAATGATCATAAATGTTGCATTCTGATTAGTGGCTCAAAATTCACTTCTGCATGCTCGAAAACAGATTTTGAGAGGTGGCTCAAAATCAACATTTTCGTTATATAGGGAATATTTATACATAGATAGTATGATAATGAAATTGATAACAATCATACTCAATATTTAGGAACTGAATTAGATCGTACAGTTTGTGACAATTGCAAAATAAAATGTAAAACTAGGCTTTGCGGTCCTCTTTTCAACGTTTTGAGAATGAAGCAGAGGTTTCCTTATGGCAGCTTTTCCATGCTCTCCACCTTTATTGAGCTTGAGATAAGCGGTTTTGATAGAAACTTGATAGCTTAGATGCTGACACATCTTGGTAAACGTAGCTCGCTATTTTCCTCGAATTGAGGATCGAATTACTTACCATTTGAATATCAACTATTTACCCTTTTTCAAAACCAGTTAGGACTAGCTTTTTACCTAAATGTCAAAAAAACAGGAATACAAAGAAAAATATAATGATTATTGAGTAGCCAATACAACTTAATGACAGTGGATATGAAGCAGCATAATGAAACTCCAATTATATTGTCCAATTACCCTTGTATGCCTGTAATATGTATAATGTATTCAATTAATTACATTCAGAATGTAATCGTGATACATTTATATGATATTTTAATTCATATGATTCTATATAATAATCATACACATTTTATCTATAAAATCTATCCGTTTCTGCAAACAATTGATTACAACAAAAAAAATATAACGAACGCAGTGTATAATACAATAATCATCGATCAATAAATATTTTAATATAAAAAGCGTTGCACCATTATTTATACAATAATTGTAACCCCGTTAAAATTAACGGGAAAGTACCATAGTGTAAAAATACCGCTAATATGAAATATATTTCCTTAACATATTTTCACCGTTAATAGAAAATGATCACAATAAATTATATAGGAAACTGTCTATGATAAATATATATTTTCTTTTCGTCTCGGAGAATTGTTCCAATGAACTAATGAATCATTCGAATATTCCCTCTCTTCGCTCTCGGCAAATTGATATAATATATTTCCAAGTGAATATTCCTCTGAACAATATATTACATTCAGTAGCCAGGAACAATGATAATTAGAATAATAAAACTAACTGAGCTGCGGTCTCGCACGAGAATTATTATATGGAATGTAGAGAAAATGATAAGAATTTATATATAATAATATAAAGAAACTTGCAGGTTTGTTGAATTAACTTCATATCCATTGACTATTTTCTCTTATAGTACATCCTAACATTAACTCTTTTTTATGATAGTACATCATCACAGTGACTCGTTTCTCTGATAGTACAGCATCACAGTGACTCTTTTCTCTGATAGTACATCATCACAGTGACTCTTTTCTCTGATAGTACATCATCCCATTGACTCTTTTCTCTGATAGCTCATCACCACAGTGACTCTTTTCTCTGATAGCTCATCACCACAGTGACTCTTTTCTCTGATAGTACATCATCACAGTGACTCTTTTCTCTGATAGGACATCATCACAGTGACTCTTTTCTCTGATACTACATCATCACAGTGACTCTTTCCTCTGATAGTACATCATCGCAGTGACTCTTTTCTCTGATAGCTCATCACCACAGTGACTCTTTTCTCTGATAGTACATCATCACAGTGACTCTTTTCTCTGATAGTACATCATCACAGTGACTCTTTTTCTCTGATAGTTCATCATCGCACTGACTCTTTTCTCTGATAGCTCATCACCACAGTGACTCTTTTCTCTGATAGCTCATCACCACAGTGACTCTTTTCTCTGATAGTACATCATCACAGTGACTCTTTTCTCTGATAGGACATCATCACAGTGACTCTTTTCTCTGATACTACATCATCACAGTGACTCTTTTCTCTGATAGTACATCATCGCACTGACTCTTTTCTCTGATAGCTCATCACCACAGTGACTCTTTTCTCTGATAGTACATCATCACAGTGACTCTTTTCTCTGATAGTACATCATCACAGTGACTCTTTTTCTCTGATAGTTCATCATCGCACTGACTCTTTTCTCTGATAGCTCATCACCACAGTGACTCTTTTTTCTGATAGTACATCATCACAGTGACTCTTTTCTCTGATAGTACATGATCACAGTAACTCTTTTTTCTGATAGTACATCATCACAGTGACTCTTTTCTCTGATAGTACATGATCACAGTAACTCTTTTTTCTGATAGTACATCATCACAGTGAAAAAATTGAATTACACATATTTTACTAATTTCACTATTTCTTTGATATGTTGGTATAAATTTATTAGTCATACATTTAATATAATAAAAATAAATATAGAATAACATTTTTCATTTAATTTATTATGCCACAAACAATGACAATATGCATTCCAATCGGATTCAATTTTGATTCAATTTGAATCAAAATTCTAGGCATTTGTTTCTCTCCAATTTGTAGATCCCATTTGTCATATCATATTGAAAATGGAAGAGGCTTGTTTTTCATAAATGTAAATTTTTCATGTAAGTTGGTATTACTGCCAGTAGCTTATTTTATTACATATATCGTAATACAAGAAATTCGTTTTTGATGAAATAGAAAGGAAAAGCAACGAGAATGTTTCATACACCGTTATAGTGACAAAGGTGGAAACACGTAAAATATGGTGATAATAGCAATTTCCGTTTAATAAACTATTTTCATTTTCATTTAGAGAGGACTTAAAATAAAATTAAACTACAAGTTCTATAAATGTAATTTCTTTCTTTATTAATTCAACTGTCACTATATGTTAGTATTGAATACACATTGAACTTTAAATATTTGCAATGGTGTTTAAATATATGGTGACTTTCTAATAGCTGTAGTGTTGTCGATGGATAATTTAAAATACAGACAAATAAATGTGTCACAACGATAAAACAATCTACAAATCAATTTACATCACAGTGACACATATTCGTGTCATCATGACACATTTAAATAAGTCATATCGACACATACTCTCAGTGTTCCAAATCCGTTTATATATTCTCAGGTATATATCGTACCCTTCAATCTTTTGCTGCTGTGATAATAGATTTCTCGCCATGCAAATCAAATGTAACGAAGCACAAATTGAGGGGCAAAAGGGTACAGGGATATATAATAGTTTGGAAATTATCCCTTGTCATATTGAGTAAAGGAACTGTCTACCACTTAGATCTTTACTTGCCATTAATTACGATTATTCAAGCTACAATTCTCTGGGAGTAAAGGATCTATCGGAAGAAGACTAGACTCTTTAGTGCCTTTACTAATAAATATCATATAGATTTTGAAACATTAACCTATTTTCCATTATAGTTACTCGCCTACTTGTCTCAGCTCAGTAAGATGATGAATGAGGTCTTAATTCATTTTCCTTGTATTTTATTAGTTTATGAATAAATCAGCAAAGCAAAGTAAGGAGTCATTAATCTCTAACAGGACGCCCTGACAGTAATTCCTACAAAGATGATGTAAGTGTCAGTAAAGAGAATATATCACAATAAACTGACATAATTAATTGAGATAGAATATATGTAGTAGGCATGTTTCAACATTTTATATTAGTGAATATTTATGTTAGACTCATAGTTGAGCTTTTCTACCAAATTCAATGTTTATTTCTTACAACAATAATTACAATAAACCATGTAAAAAATAAATTATTGATGCTTACAATAAACCTAGTTAAAATACATGGTGTGTATATATACTGAGAACAGGATTATTATCAATGTAATAATGGGACCACAAAACTTTTTTCTTAATTATTTCGTTTTCATTTACATCTATATAATTTCCCTTTGTAAATTTTATATATTCCAGTAATGCATGCACAGTAATTATTTCCATTGCAATTATTACGTACCCCCACTCTGTAGCGCTATTATATATCAATTGAAATGAGTGAGTTTGTGATGCTAATGGTGAAACTATATTCTGAAACTAGATAATAATAATGTGAATGTACTTCAACTTGCCAAATTAGATATACGTTCTACGGACAGAACTGATATAATGATAAAAACTTTAGTACATACATCATAGTTACTCATTATACAAATATACATTTAATACTCAGTATATAGTGCAGTTACGAATTTACCTTGCTTGTGACTATTATACCCTGCTTGTGATGGTTGTATCATGCTATGATGGTTGTACTCTGTTTGTGAATGTTGTAACCGAGTTGTTATGGTTGCATCATGCTTTTGATGGTTAATTGAAACCTGCTTGTGATGGTGTCTAGATATCACAATTATGAGTGATATGATTATATATCACATTAACCTTATCTCTCATATGAGTAATAGGAATCAGACAGTGATAATATGAGTAGTATGCATCAGATAGTGCTCTTATGAATAGGAGATCTCTTATATGTTGTGCTCATACGAGTAATGGGCATCAGGAAGTGCTCATAAATGTGCGCTTTACAGTGTCTCTCCTCTATTAATTTTTCTCTCTAAAGTCTGTAAGTCACTCGTGAATTCCCCTCATAATGAGTCTCACCTCTAGATGTTAATGTGGTGTTTCTTCCTTACAAATCCAATAGTGTTGATTTCCGTGGAGAATTGAAGTGTTATTTTGTGAGGCCCTGAGAGGTTATTAATTCAGATACAATAGGAATGAATTAGAAATACTTTGTAACAAAGAAAACAATATTGCAATACGATATACTTATATTACGAATTTATAATACAATTTTATTTCACCCTCTTGAATTTACCTCAAGGTAAGTTTATCTTTTCGTTCCCGTCTCAGAATTTTTATGAAGGAATTCGACCAATAAAACTGTAAAAGAAATAAAGAAGCTAAAAATACTGTGTTCAGTTAACAATAAATTGACTCTTCGATCCCAACAATGAACTTCAGAAAAACGAATCCTTTTCCTCAACAAATAAAAGAAGAACAAAAATAAAACCAAAACATCGAAACTCTGTTAAGACACGGATTCTTTCAGAGATTTTTTCTGAAATAAAGGGGATATTCCTGTGAAATTTATAGTTGAATAAATTGGCGTTGTTGTCTAATACAGAGTGAATATCAAAAAGTCTGATGCATTTATTCTTTCATGAAATTACGATGTCCAATAAAATCTGTTTACTATTCGTATTTTCACGCACAGAATATTTGACGGGCCAACAATTTAAACTTAATGTTGCAGTGATTGCTTGAATACATCAACTATCAATCACCAATGTATTACATCCAGTAATATGTCTTTACTAATAATGATTTGTTAGCATAATTCATCTTGATGCGTGTTTACTGGGCACAATTGATACGTTTTAAAAACATATCCATAAATTTATATATAATTTTAAAACGAAAGCAAATAACATGTTAAAGGAAAATATATAAATATAAATGAACAACATTTGAATATTTTATTTCATTTTAATCCATTCATATAATTTCTCGAGATATCAGAAGACGAAATAGACAAAGAAAACACTAAAACACGTACTTCTTGTATAAAAAATCTGATTTTTTTTTCTATACCTACATCCTTTCTTGTGAGCTTTATCTTAAACAGCAATTAAAATGAATCGGATAATAAAACAGGTTGCTTGCGATATTATTTTATTTTTATTCTGTATAGATAAAACCTATGAGATCAGTTTTTATTTCAAACCAAGATTTCAATATAATATAATAATTACAAAATATAATTATTATCAATATAATAATTGAGCAATCATTTTTTTTATTACGATGTTTAAATAATTCATTTATACAGTATATCGACCAGAAACACTGTACATTGTTTCTAACGTTCTAAATTTAATGACGATCATCTTTGAATCTTAAACAAATTGATGCCACTTTTTGAAATTTATTTTCATAAACACAAATTTGTAAAAACATTAAATAGTTTTCAACACTCAAGATTTATTCGTATACGAATAAACTGAAAGTTTTTGTCAATAGAAAGCAATTGTCATGAAATAGAAACAAAGGATTACTGTACTAGGTAAGTTTGTGATTCTTTTGGTCTACTAATCTATTTAAATTTTCACTCGTGCAAAAAAACATTTTGCAAGTAAAAGTTCTAACCTTTTGCCATTTAATTATGTGAGTTTGACTTGATTCACTATTTCTATCTTACAATTTAATTCGATATTTTTCTCTTATATTATTTATATTTCATACGCTTATAAATTATTACTCGATACCTGTTTAGTGTTCATCAGATCTAAGCTACGTACATTAAACTGGAGATAGGATATTAATTCAAATGTTGAATGAATTTAGTTCGTGCTCTATAATATTGATAATATATAGTTCATATAGTAATATCCGAAAAGAATATTTGATTAAAAGGTAAGTAATTATTGATATACAAATATTGTATACAGAAAATAACAAATATATAATATTTACTAACCATTTGTAGATGCAGAGAATAAAATCAGATTATTCTTATTTGTTATTGAGAGATAGACAGGGGACTATTAGACATAATCTGAGTGTTAATTAATCTACCTGATAAGGTGATTACTAATTATTACCGTAAAGCTCATTAAATGGGAATTATTATGTGAAGGATTTTAATGAATTGACATAATTATAATGGAGTAATTAAATCAAGATTTATAAATAAATAATATATGCAGAAATCGTGAGATTCTTTCCAATTAAGTAGAAGGACTTGTAATTATAATATCTCTTAAACATATTATTTGTAGGTAAAAATGGACATACCAATTGAGTCGAAATAATAGTAACAGTTTAGGTAATTATTTTTTGTAGGTCTTTAGGTAACTTTATTAGAAACAACCATTGAATTGTATACCTAAGATTAAACAGTTTATTTAAAGTCCTCATTCGATTGATGTAAAATAGTTACAATAACTGAACAATAACTGTCCATACTTAATTAATTTATAAAACTCCAAAATTGGAAGACACTGAAGCTGAAATGAAATAAAAATATTTTAAAATAACATTATGAATGAACTGACTGGAAACTAATTATCTACAAGTGGAATAAAATATTTCCCTAGTTGCTTCTATATACTCTCACAAATATTTATGCCAATCTGACCCATATTATGTTAGGAGGCACTAGTGTTATTTGGCTGCCTTATGACCTGCCTGAGTAGTTTTCGCATATTTCGAGGGTAAAATCCTTCTCCTCGTACCCTCATCTCTCCTTGGGTTGGTGTCGGGATCTTCCACAAAAGAAACTATGTTTCTCTTATCCCTCCCAAATTCATTAGCTAAATATAGAAGAGTCATCCCATCTGCAGGACCTGTTACAACTTTTACCCTCTCAGTAGAAATTAATCGCCCATTTTTTGGCCTTTTCAAAGAGCTGCAATAAAGCGATGGACAGTTAGAATGCCTTCAAAATACATAAACGTTCATAACTTTCCAATTTTCTCATGGATTCAAACAATATTTCAGCAAGATACTAACATAGAAGCAATCTTCCAGTGACCAAAGTTTCACTACTGTACGATCAATATTATTAAAATTATTCACAAAATAGTGATCTGCAATAAGGCGATGGACGCAGTTTATAGACATATCTTAATTAGCTTTGTTGGTAATAATGAAATGAAATTCTTTTAATTTCATTTTATTTTTGTTGTTTTAATGAAATTTAATGTAATTTATAAATAAAAAGTATTATTATTTCCAAGAATATATTAAAGTCTTTTATTGTGAATGTGTTAGAACATTAGTATACATAATATCCTGTCGTCATACATCTCTGCGTTGTACTTAGTCATGTTAGTCAATATTATCGAAACACAAACCCCACTTATTTCACAACAAAGGGAAGCTAATCACAAAGTGTAGTAGCACTAAGAACTCTCTTCGTTAGATATGCTAATCTACATCACGTGAAGTAGAAGAGATTCTGCTAAAATAATTAAATTCAATGAGAAAAACACTCCTTCTACATTGATTAAGCATCCAATTTTTAGTCCCACGTTTGCGGGAAAATGACCGGAGAAAAAGTTAATGAATGAATAAAGGTAATAAGATCAGACCTATTTTATTAAAAGGTTTCATGATTTTATAATGGAACAATTATTTTTTAGGGGCTGTTGTAATACATATTTTATTTTAAAAACTAAAACGGGGAAAAAGTACAAAACTGTTCAAATATAATCTAAATTATTTAAATTAAGCGTTGGAAAAATTGTAGTATATTTGATTGAAAAAGATAGGAAATGTTATTTTAAATTGTACAATACATTGAGAATCATACATAATTTAGAAATAAATATCTCTCATTGCTATGCAGAGATGAGTTGTTTAAAATTCATGAGAAACACAACAAGTTGTTCGATATCGTCCAAAGGAAGGGACAAAGTTCCCTCTGAACGAACTCAGTTTGCAAAGATAACTTATGGCACGACAAACCTAAATAGGTTTGACTTCTGCACCATTTCGTGTAATTTCTGCAAAAGTTACCAGTGTGCTGCATATATAAGGTGAAAAACAAGTTTGTCCTTTTCAGAAACTTCTGACGTTAACATTCATAACATAACTTGATCTGAAATAAAGCGATATGTTTCAATTGCATATTCTATTCTTAACACAATAAAACTAACTGTAACAGATTGTATGTATCTATAATTTTTGACCTCATCCAGTCCAGATGCTTTATTCAGATGTACATCGTTCGTAACCTTAAACTGTAATGGTTGACTACTTTCCTTATTGGAAAGTAATAATGGTACTCTCCTTATTGAAAGTAAGTAAGACTTTGTTGAAGAAGAATATTTTGAACACATCGTTATTTTAAAATTCAGTCATTTGAATGTGCCTACACATTATTTATAAATATTTTATACAAATTTTTCACTCGTGAAGAACACAAAAATGTTCATATTTCATTATGTTCCATATAAGATAACCTCACTCAAAAGTTCAAGTTTTATGATCCATAAAAAATGGATTGAGTATTCTCCTGGTAAACTTTAAGAAGTTTTTCTCTTTCCCTGAATTGATTCACGAAACTAAGCCAAGTTCGATACTTCCAGTATTTTCCTAGCAAATATTTTTTCGTAGAAGACCATTCCTATGACCGAAAGTTCTACTTTGTGTTTTCCAGAGTATAACCCTCACCTATTTGTTTATTGGCAATCTTACTCCTGAAACTTTGCATCATTTAATGAGTGATCCTATTCTTTTTGTTAATAAAATAGATTGTTTTTATCATTATTATGAAAATTGAAGGTCTGTCAATTAATTGTAGATCCTTGATACTATTGAACATACTATATTTTAAATCATCAATTACTTTTTAGTTTTTAAAGAATATAAGATGTTTTTGTAACCCTACTTCACCTAAAATTTCATATTAGATATAAATCATTGAGTTATTGCAGTTGTAATCATGCTACCAAAGTGACCAAACCAATTTACATACTGATGAAAAAAAGATTAAACTAGCAATGTTCAACTAAATTATCCCTCGTCCTCTGTGTCACTCTCGATATCTTAATCTAATTATCCAAGAAATGATCAGAGTTCGTCTGTTCGTTATCCCTCAATAATTATCTTGTTATCAGACTTGTGGTCTTCTAAAAGTGAATTAAAGTTTCTTTATCTAATGGGAAACGGTTTAGCTTGTTTATTTATTGATTATAGCAGTAGCACATTTACCTAACATAACTATTTCTTCTGTTTAATTCCATTGAACGTTTATAGAATCATAAATCTAAAGTAAATTTACACCTCCACCAGTTCCGTGCTACATTTTAATTCACATCAAAATGTAATTCAATTTCGAAGCTCTAGATAAGAATTAAAAATAAATCATGAATATAATATAATTTATTGTTACGTATGTTAGTAGGAGAATTATGAAATTTTGAATATTTTTTTTTTTTCGAATAAGAAATAATTTCATTCCTAAAAAATTTCTTCAATAATGACTATCCAATAAAATATTCAAATTCTTCATTTTTGACCAAATGCAAGATTCACCGCATAGTGATTCATCATGTCGGTGATTGTGGATATTATCCAAAGTTTATATCCTAATATATGGTTTGCAGCAAAAATATCACCAAAACCTGGAACAAATGAACAATCATATCCCTGTAACCCACAGTCATCCTTTAATAATTATCTAATTATGTTTTTCTCCCTTCATATTAATTTATATAAAGAATATTTCCTGAACTTGCCAGTCAATAAGATGCCAGCGTCTTTCAATTCAATAAACTCTCTTGGGATGGTATGTCTCTTTATCTAAAATAGCAGGAATTTATGTTTCCTATATATTAAATTGATAATGAAAATGATAATATTGACTGATTATGAAAATGTATCATAGCCATCCAATAATATTTTTCCATTGAAAAAAATTCACCAATAATTTAATTTTAGAGCCATGTAATTAGGCCATTGGATAGGAATCATGAGATCAAAATCTTGTCGAAAATATTATGATCGATAATTATCAGCTCGCGATCGTAGAAAAAAATCGATGGTAAGAGTTCATCGTATATCTACGTCGATATTAAAACACTGAAACATCTTTATTTAACTATAAAATATAAAATAAATATATATATAAATATACAAGAATTGCAAACTCTAACTTTAAGTTCAAGATCTAATATAAGTATGAAAAATATAGTTTTCGGACATAAATAAATAGCTCGGTGAAAGGCAATCTTAATTAAGATACTTGAAACACCTGTTATAGTCTAATTAACGTCTCCCAACGAAATTTCCGACTATTCAATGTCTGAAATTATTATTTTTATATTAAATATACCATTAATATATATCAACGTAAATCACATTAATAAACGATCTTCCGATTGAAATATTTAGACTGTGATGAGTTTCACTTCCATTTTCGGAATTTATTTTTTATTATTATCAAAGAGATGTGGTTGATTACTGCGCAAATTATCTCTGATGAATACAGTGAAAGGCCTTTATATTCAGTTCAGTGAAAAGCCTTTCTGTTGAGGAGGCTAAAGTATATCTTACAGGAAATTCACTGATTTGTGAAGATTGACGGAAATTTTGTCTCTCAAGCTATCCTGGAAACTGAGCGAAAGAGTGAATCTCTCTTTACACGCAACTGGAATAAGAAATTTGAATGGTAATTAACTCTATATGAATCATGGTATTGTCTACATAGTACAAATTATTGACAAAAATGAGCTGCTTCTTACTTCTTTACTAAATTGTTTATGATAAACTTTCAAAGAATCAAATTTCAAATCACAGATTGGGCAAAGTTTCGTACAAGGATAATTACTTGCCTTTACAATCTAGCAGAATTTTTTAGATGAATTTGTACGCTGAAGAACAGTAAAAAAAACAGTTTCAGGATCGAATCTTTCAATAACATTCCACAATAATTATATTTTCGAAATATTCGTCAGTTCTCAAATTAAAAAATTTTGTTTCTATCACTAAAATCTTAGTTTTTTTGGAATAAAGAAGCTATTATTTTATTAACTTCAACAACCAGTTGCATACAACAAATGCACTATAAATTATAGGAGTTAAATCGCAAAATACTCATCTTCCTTACTATAGAGAAATTAAACACTACGATGGTTACTTCCAAAGTAATCCACCGCTAGTACACATATAGTTATCATAGCCACATATAGGCTATTATAACTACATACCTCATAGTCCATATAGGCAAGTAACAAATTCTACTTTTTTTGTCAATAAACTGACACTCAGGATCGCACAGAAAAAAGGGCACATCCTTCACGTACCAAGGATCGATTCACAGTTCTCACACTGTCCTGTGCACTATCACTATTGGTTGCTATGAGGCACATGATCCAACGTTCTTACAATATGAGAAGGTAGAAACTTAGTCTCAAAATAACTACATCAACTGCCTAAGTATAAGAAAATAATAAATGACGCTGAACCTCAATATTACAAATTCCTAACCTTATTTTCTCTCCTATCCCAGGCATTCCAAGAAGTTGAACTCAATATCCAATTTAGCCTCAATTGGAATTAGGAATCTCTTCCAAGACCTACTCCAATCCGAAATTTATCTAATGAATAAATGAGACCTTATATGGAGACATTGAACTGAGACCTCAATGATAATTAGAAAACTGCAATGGATACCTGAAATTCAGAATTTGAACGATAGTATATAATAATTTTATAATAATAATAATGAACTTTCAAATTAAAATTAAACTTTCAGTTGTAAGTTTATATAACAATCTATGTCAATTTAAAAGTCTAAATATCCAACCAATATCAAGATAATATTCAATCCAATCTGGCTTAAAATGGCTCCAAAATCGCAATACATTTCAATGAAATATTGACAGTTTCATTCAGTATCTTGTATTAACAGGTACAAACAGACTGACTCTAGTGACAAATTTGCCCCTATGAAAAACAGCTTAAATAGAATTCTGTTACTCGATCAGTAATTCATTCTACTCAAAGGTATCACTAGAATCCTAAAAAAATCAACCATAGTCAGAATATAAAGAGAATGCTTTTCATAAAAAATCTATATATGTAATATAGTATAGTCTAATATAAAGATACCATTTCCTTATGCGAACAGCAATATGCATTAAATACTGACTATTATTCATTTCAATTGAAATTGTTTATATGATATTAGAAACAAATTAGCCATGAATGATTATCATCCTATCTAATTATTTATTTGAAATGGATCATTCTTTATAATCAGTTCGTTGTTGTTATATTCGAAGAGTATCATGAGATAAAAAATGCACTTTTATCATAGTTATTCTTTATACAACAGGGAAAAGAACATCACATAGAGCTTTATGTTTCGGTTAGAATTTTAATTAAAAATTTCATTTATATATCACCAAGTTTAAGTGGAAATTAATGTGATATGTATGTAATATATTGTTATTCTTGTATTCAATAAATGCAATAAATTTATTACTTTAATATGAAGACTCGTCACTTTGTCGTTACTTTTTGTATTCGTCACTAGCAACTTATCACCTAGAAAGAGTCAATCTGAGGCTTGTGGAGAGGATTTATCTCAATCACATACTAATAAATAGGGTGAAAATAAATATGAAATTATACTAGTTACAACTTTCTAAATTTCTGAAATGATAAGATATCTTTGAAAAAGATTATATTTGATAAAGTATATTGATAATTTTGAAACAAAACGGAACAATACTAATTTGTATCATTTCCATGCAAGTGTTCAAAATTTACGTAGTTATGCCAATATACCTCAGTTCGATAAAAAATAAATATCGAATTAAATTCAATATTTAAATTAATTCGATATTTGTTATTTTTTATGCTGAAATATATCAATTATTTAGTTTTCCAATTGAAAAGTGTACCCCAGATATTTGCAAGTATATTATTTGAGAATAATTTCCATTAGTTTTCATGCGTGTTCTGTAAGACGCAATTGGAACTTTTTACGTTGAAATCTGAACTTCGCAGAATGTGCAGACAGTTCAATTTTCCGGCAAATGGAGAGACATGTGAAAGATACATTTTCATGCACTGGAAAATTGAAGTAATCGATAGTTTTGGACGCTACATTTACCAACTTTTATAACTTCAAAAACTTTAATAAGAAATATGCACCATAAATCAGAATTTCTTTTGGATATAAATAACTATATGATAATTTTCTTCGGTATAGAAAAATAATTATATTGACGACTGCATGTGAAAGAAATCAAAATTAAATTCTAACAACATGAACAGTCATATATTATATCTAACTAGTGTAGTTTACAAAATAAATATCATGTTTACTAGCGTGTTTATTCATTTTTTTGTGAATATTCCATGTTTACTGCATATTTTTTATTCAGTTGTTATTAGTATTCCATACAGAGGTGTTTTGTGGTGACATTATTAATATCTATTCCATTTATTGCGTTTAAAATATAAAATTGTAAGTATAATGAATAACATAACTATTAGATATGTTTAGATCTTCCCAATATACCTCTAGCTTCAACGCATGAGTAAATTTGCATGAATGAATTTGTTTCAGGTAAAAAGATTTGATCTCTATCAACCCTTTTTTAGTAATGCATATGCATATTAATATTTAATATATACAGTTAGATATATGAATTTAGCAAAATGATACCGAATTAGCGGAATGCAAATGTATATAGCAATAGTAAAGTCAAACTCATATAAGAAATATGTTTTTAATTTTATGCATAAGATATAATGATGAGAACTACTAAGTCCAAAAAAATGTTATTTTTGAATACATTAAATTTGATTTTCGACAAATTTGTCTTTCGGAAAATTTGTCCTTCGGCAAATCCGTATTTCGACAAATACGTTTGCGGCCAATTTGGGATTCGGAAAAAAACGTATTCGGAAAATTCGTTCCGGCAAATAAGTTTTCGGCAAATTTGGTTTTGGCCAATTCGTTTTTGGAAAATCAGCCTAGACCCGTTTGTTTTATTCAAAGTTAGTATAAAAAGAGTTTAATTGAGTATCTAAAATAATACATTGTTAAATAGTCATTTAATGACTTAATCAAATTATTCTGGTCAATGTCTTCAATTTTTTTTTTAATTATTAACTGAAAATGACGATAATATTTTAGCATAGATATACCCAATTGAAAATAGGAGCAGGTTCGAGGCAGCGGTCAGGTCGATTGGAGCAGTCATCCTTGCAGTCAGGGAGCAGTGAGAACGCAGCGTGGGAGCCAAATTGACCGTTTTTGGGGCTCTTTCCACCCCGTCCTAACTGCGTAGAACTTCTCTGGGCACCTGCTCCAATTTGACTACTGCGCTGTGTAACTGCGGATGCGCGGTCCGTAGCCACGACTTTAATATTATATTACTAATATAGCAGTTGTGGTTACTGGCCGCGCATACGCAGTTAGGCAGCACGCATAGGCAGTTATGATCATGTGCTCAGAGTAGCTCTCTGACTCCCACGTTGAGCTCTCACTGCTCCCTGACTGCCGGTGTGACTACTCTAATCCACTTGACCGCTGTCTCGAACCTGCTCATACTTTTAATTGGGTAGGGTATGTAAAATAAATAAATGACAGAGGTTGTGAGGATGTGAACACTCAACAATCTATAAATATTGATGAATTTCTAACTTGGTTTCAAATAAGAATTTATAATCATACTACCATCTGGACAAATAGTTACCCTAATTTCAATATACTACCGAAAGCGTGACAGACCATAGACAGAGAGACAAAAAAAAAGTTAAGGAAATTTTATAACAGGCATGATAATTTTATTTTTCGTTTACGCCTTTTCTCTTCAATTTGAAATATAATTATATTCAAGGATGGAGATACGTGTTATCTTTTAAGTACAGGCCTGGTGATCATTGGAGGATTGTCATCCAATCCAAAGATGACAGAAGGATTCTGAAGAGCTCAAGATCTGAGGTTATAGTAATGATTTAACCGGCAGCCATGAGTTCAGATCTAAACGCTGAATATATTTTAAATAATTCTTATACCTAATTAACTGAAAATAAGATGTATAATGCTCCTCTATACATATATAGATACTCTCAAGAATATAGATACTCTCAAGAAGGTAAAATGATATGAAATAATTGAGAGTATTGAATAATAGATGCAATGATAGGTCACTAAGACTACTATTGAGATCTTGTTGGTTCCGTTGTTGTAGTTTGAGAGAATGATACTATACGGAAAATATTTAAAGCAAAATCACTCTTCTGGTTCTTTATATAGAAAAGAGAGAATGAAGTAATAAAAAAGTAATACCATCGTAGTTTTCATTTACCTGTAAATTTCATACGAGGGTTTGAACTATTGTCTCCAGAAATTAGACTGTCGACATCAGCACTGGCAAACTTCAATTTGTTTTTAGGTGAAGCTTAAATTACCATTGCTATTCTGCCCTTAAATAAACAAGAGAAAAAATAGTTTAATTCTTATTAACTATGTTACATTTTATTCTTTCTAAATACTGTTAAAATATAACACATTCCGAAGTGGAGAAAAGTAGTCCATTATTATTGGTGTTAATATATCTCTAACACTTCTCATGGAGATATTGAGGAGTCACCTCATGACTCTGATGGAGCTCTTTAAGAGTCACCTAATGACTCAGATGTTGTCATTTAAAAGTAACTTAGTGACTCAGAGATGACGATCTTCAAGAGTCAGTTAGTGACTCATATATTACTATTTAAGAATCCCTTAATGACCAAGATGGCGCTTTTTAAGAGCCACGCAGTGACTCAGATGGCGCTTTTTAAGAGCCATGCAGTGACTCAGATGGCGCTTTTTAAGAGCCACGCAGTGACTCAGATGGCGCTTTTTAAGAGCCACGCAGTTACTCAGATGGCGCTTTTTAAGAGCCACGCAGTGACTCAGATGGCGCTTTTTAAGAGCCACGCAGTGATTCCTCATTATCCTAATTTTCTATTGAATATTAATTAGCGTTATTCTTAACCATCTTGTCAACCTTGGTGCCGGGATGAGCTGAGTTTGTTGGTTTATTTGAGTAATATGGAATTAATTCATTCATTTCTAATAATCTGCTCATATATAATCTCGTTGCTCATTTTCTAATTCAAATTGGTAAGGTAATGTTAAAACTAAAGAAGTTACTTTATGGACTATAATGATCTCTCAGTGTTACAACGATTCGTCATCGAATCAGTGATGTGCTAATATCTCCTAAACTATCTGAAAGTAAGTTAATTCATTATTGTATGATTTCTCGGGAACAGGAAAAATCCCCATTTGGACAAAAGCCCCTTCCGGACAAAATCCCCCTTAGGACATAATCCCCCTCCGGACAAAATCCCCCTCCGGATAAAAGCCCCCTCCGGACAAAAGCCCCCTCCGGATAAAAGCCCCCTCCAGACAAAAGCCCCCTCTGGAAGCAGACAGACAAAGTATCCTGACGATATTGAAACTGTGTTTTACACGTTATCTGATCTAATGCGGATAATGAATCATTTTGAGGATGTTTATATTGTGAGACAATATCGTAAAACACGTCGGCCTCCAACATTCCAAGTATCTTTATGGAACACCCACTGTAGTACTAATGACCATTTAAAACAGACGGTTTGCCTCATTGTGTGGTTGTTCACATCAACATAATTAGAAGTTCTTTGACTTACTTAAAACACTAACTTACCGGGTGGCTCAACATAGTTCTGGTCATGAGCCTCAACCACACAGAAAAAAGCGAATAAAGAAGGTTACGGCCCAATATGAAAAATGTTCCAATGAAGAATTTTTGCGGAACATTGCAAGGAACTTAATTTAGATTTTAAAAGCCTTTCCTGTATTTTTCGTTTGACTGTATCAATTTTTTTATCATGGAATCTTAAATGTTTTGATTTTTAACTCCAGATACTCAACTATATTATTTGAATTTGATTGGTAGCACTGTACCAGGACGTGTACCTACTAGTATAGAAGGTATTAACGATATAATTATTTAGAGAAAAGTTGTTGTAAATACTTAACTGTACAATAGGCACTTTAATTATTGTTATATTGTTATAATACAAGGCAAATTATAGTATATTACACATTGCCAAATTACATTTTTATTTCCTTATGTTTGACATGGGCAGGAATTAATTAACTATATTACTATATCATAGTTAACCTGAAAAATCAATGAGACAGTTTTAAATAAAAACAAATAGAACAAACTATTATTCTTTATAAGTAAATTATTAAAATTAAATTTTTAAACGGTTTATATAACAATTCCTAACTATAAAATTATGAGATTATCTTTAATTGATATAAAGGCCCAAGGGGGATTTTGTCCAGTGGGGGTATTTGTCCGGAGGGAGATTTTGTCCGGAGGGAGATTTTGTCCGGAAGGGGTATCTGTCCGGAGGGGGATTTTGTCCGTAGGGGGTTTTTCTCCGAAGGGGGATTTTGTCCGGAGAGGGATCTTGTCCTAGACCCGATTTCTTATAGTAGAATTTGAATTTATTTTGATGCTTTGAAAATTATTCAATCTTCTGTTTGGTTACTTTGGCTGCGGAATTTCAACATTAAGATTTTAGCGATCGGGAAAACTCTATTAGTTATCATTGATTAATTTTATTATTAGATTAAAATCTACTAATAGTTTGTTAGATTTATTTTGCTAGCTACGTGTGCATATAGTTAATATCCATTTACAATATTTTAAACATTGAATTGGAGGATCTTTATGAATAATATTTATATAAGTGATCGAAGCTAATCACCCTAGAATAAGATTATTCATTAATCCTACTATGAATTAAAAAAGAAACCTACACTTCTTAGATCTGAACTTCTTTTCAAAAGGAAAAAGAATACAAAAACAACTTAAATTATAATGAGTAAGCAACTTGCTACATTTTTCTCTAAGATACGAGTAAATTGTTTTATGTTATAATCTCATTAGCAAGATACTACGAGATGAACTTCATCGTGAAATATTATTAAAGAACATTTCAAAGTTGCCGGCAGTCTCCAAGGAGCAGTTCATAATAAAAGCATCTTCTTATAAAGGTAACGACTGGAATAATGAGCTATTGAGCTATTTGAATATCAGGCTATTTCAGGACATACATATATTAAATTTTTTGCTGTCCGTTCATAGAAATCTGGTATTTTAAATAAACAAGCACTGAAATATAAACAAAACCAGCATAATTTATGTGACCGGACAAATATGAACCAAACAATAACCTGAACAAGTTCAATCAAGTTATTGCCACCTGGGCAAGTGGGGACATCCTGCCAAGTTACCCCCGGGATAATCGCCACCCTAATAATTATTAGCAGGCTTCTTAACATAAAATTTGGTGATGATATAAAAATATATTGTTTTCCCATTATCCAATTACTTACTAATTATATCTTATATAAATTTAATATTCAACATAAAAGTTTATTAATTATTAATATTAACCTAATTTAATACTCAGCCGCATTCGTAAACCCTCACTCTAATTATAAATGGTAATAAGAGCGAGGTTTTACTGAATAAATTATATAATTGAATCTCCTTAAACATTTCATTTTCTATTAGTGATAATATAGGGAAATCTTAGCGTATATTGGAAGGATGGAATTGATCGGTGATGAAAGTTTATATTGATTAAAATGAGTATTGATTGAATTTCATCCTTGTAATGAAGTTGAAATCTCGTAGTCATCAACACCATCGGTTTTGTTAAAGTATTCTTTTTCAAAAAAAAAAAAAATGCCACAGCTTTGGATTTTCCTCTACTACCTTGGAATGATTCTGCTGGTTCGTTAGGTTGTTCGTCAGGAGCTTCAGATACTAATTCTTAGTTGTTGGGAATTAAGGAGTTGAAGTTTTGGCAAGGTATTTGTAGTCTGCTATTACTAAGTAGTATTCATGAAAAGAAAGTGGGCCGAAATATATCAATAAAAACTTAGTGAAAGACATAAATGTGTACTTATTTCTGTCAAACCGCATTATAAACTACATAAATAGATTTTTACAAAGATTAGTATTACAATAATTCTGCATAGCAATCAGATTTTAATTAGAACTTTTAACAACTTTCAGATAATATAAACTAATTGTAAAACTCAAATTCCTTTCTCGCATTTATGCCATGATTTCCTACCAACACATTACTCGTACTTCAATTTCTTGGATGAATTCAAGCAGACAATTTAGGCCATTTACCGCGAATGGTTAGTGGCCAAAACCTCAAGCTTTTGAATAGAGATGACATATTACACATTTCAGGAATGAGAGAGAAAGAATAGAACTATTAGAACAAAACCTGATTCTTCATGTGGAAAACAAATTGGTAAACCTCTGAATACATTATGAATGTAGGTAGATATTTAAATATTGTTCACGTTATTCCTTTCTTCTTGGTGAAAATTAACAAAACAAATTGACCTGTTTTGTCCGAAGAAAATAGGATTCATATGAGAGCTTAGGGCGAAAAATATCAGCTTCCTTATTTCGCTATTAGAAAAATTTTGATCTTATAAGGTCTCCAGTAATAATAACAATGTTTATGCTCATTTTACCTTCTACCATGAAATTGTACCATGTTCTCATAAATATCCTTCCTCCAAATGCATTCGACCAGTGTCCGAACCGGTGAAAAGCAGCCAAATGATGTGTATTGAAGATACTGTTCGAAATATCTCGCTAGGTATAAATATTTGATGACTCTCCAATTTATCGGCCATTGTTGTGCCGATTTAGCAAAATAGAGATGGAATGCTTTGGTCTAATGCCAAAACGAGAAAGAGAATACTTTTTAGTTGTACCAAAATGACAAAGATTACATTGGTCCAATACCAAAACGAAAAAGAGAATACTTTTAGTTGTACCAAAATGACAAAGATTACTTTGGTCCAATACCAAAACGAGGAAGAGAATACTTTTAAGTAGTACCAAAATGACAAAAATTACTCTGGTCCAATACCAAAACGAGAAAGAGAAAATTCTTATATCCAATATTAAAATGAGGAACAATACATTGGTCCAGTATCAATATGAGAAAGAGAGCACATTTGATCAGCTAACAAAAGAAGAAAGAAATAATACTTTGATTCTATACTGAAATGAAAAAGAAAACTTTGATCCAATATCAAAATGAGAAAAAGATAATATAAAACTGGATGATTAGAATTTCTCCTTAAAGCTTTCAAATATGTCAGGATAGTAAATTAATCATATTTATTTTGTATTATAAATATACTATTCAATTTGAAATTATGAAATTATCATATTTTCGATCCAAATATTTTTATTTATGTTAATTTCAAATATACCAATGATTTAAGAATAAAAAACTTCATATAAATTTAAGTACATATATTGTTATGAAAGGTTTTTATTTACGTGAATTCAATCAATTCAATTTGCGAGACATGTTAATTTCGATGTTATTTAATAAACATAATAAAAAATAGTTTATTTTTATTTAAAAATACGAAAAATATTTCAAATGTATGTTGAAATATATATTTGATAATAGAAAAAAGATATATTATATCATATAGCATCACTAATATGAATTTTATTATAGAAATATTCCATAAAATAAAGTTTTGAAATGTTATTTTATAATTCTCTTTCGTATTTTTTTTTTTTTTCAAGGGAGTAATATTGTCTTGGTAATGCAAAATAGATATTTTAAATAGATGTACTGCATTCAATTTTACAAAGGAATTTTTAAAAACCTAATTAAGAGCATCTAGTGAAGAATACCAAGTTGTATCGTCTATTTTAAGCATCTAATGTTTTCCAAGATAGAATTAGTAAATGCTTCTGACATATTACGATGAGAGAATTATAATAATCATTTTCCGAAAAAAGTTGAAAATGAAAAGTATTAGATATCTAGAAAAGGTTATAGAGCTTATTATCTACTATTTTATTTATTTATTTTTTATTTAATAAGACTAAATTGAATTCATTAAAATTGTACAGATTTGATCGAATTAATTCAATTGATTGTATTTACCTGAACACAAAATAATAATTGTGATTAATTTTATTCGTTAACTTCCTTCTGTGAATTGTATGTATAAATAGTGTTAACAGTCAAGGTGATCACTGTAAAATCTACTTATTTGAGCGCACAATAATCTCGTGTTCTATCAGTAATACAATAATAAATAACTGTGAAAATAGAGACATAGCATATGACTCATATCCTGGCACTGTCTATCCTGATACCAGAGGTCCATCACGAGCATCTTCTTTACTTGATAACATTTTCGATATATCATATACATTTGCCATAAAATATAGTAGTAATCAAGCAAGCATTCAACAATTCAATAATATTCATGTATACAAATAAATGACAAAGTCAGTGATGAAGTTTATCAGAAGAAATATGCAAAGTGTTAGATTATAATGTTTGAATTAGTTATTTCAATCTAAATTGTTTGCTAGATAGACATATATATATCTCTAACACTTCTCATGGAGATATTGAGGAGTCACCTCATGAATCTGATAGAGCTCTTTAAGAGTCACTTAATGACTTAGGTGTTGTCATTTAAAAGTAACTTAGTGACTCAGATGACTATCTTCAAGAGTCAGTTATGACTATCTTCAAGAGTCATATAAACAAAGCAATATCACCTCACAAAATGAACAAATAAAAGAAACTTACTTATTTCTTTTCTAAACAATTACTATTTCTGCAGTCTGAAGATGGCGCTGACCCTTTGCATTAGTTGTCATTTTCTAATTTAGTGTCTGTTACTCTGTTATATATCTAAGATATTTTGGTGAATAAACCACACGAAATTGTCTCTTCTGATCATCATCATTTCTGGTCAGACGAAATGATGAAAGTATTTGAATATTCCTTTATCTCGATTAGAAGATTTTCTCTAATTAGCGAAATCTTTCGTTAATTGTTTTTTTGGAGTGGAAAGTTACTAAAAACTTCTCTAATCCTTTTATTTGATATCAGGAACTTGATGATTTTTATTTTTTACTTTTAACACGGGTTCATTAGACGGATAATAAAATGGAAATTATGGAAGTTTCAGAATAAAGTTTTGGTTCTTCATTTCTGTACAGGTTCTGACCTTAAAGATTTAAGAAGTAAAGTTTACTGTAACACTGATAGATTGTAACAATGCAAAGTACGTTTACATGTACGTAAACCGGGAATATCTGTAAATCATATTTCACACTATGCGATTATCAAATAGTCTGATTTAAGAAAATAGAGGACTCCTTGGTTGCTGCATTTTATTGTAGGATGAAGAAGTAATAGATCTAACAATACTATAGAAAACTAGGTTATAAGAATTAAGGATAGATTAGATAAGGAGAGTAAAATTAATGTAGTATATTAGATAGATTGTTAGGATTGTGATAGTAAATATGTAGGAGAAACAGGTAGAATGTTAGGAGATAGGATTAAGGAACATAAATCTAATGTAGTTAAGAGAGTAGAACAGTCATAGATATATTAGCATAATAGAGATACAGGCCATACTTTAAATTTTGATAATGTTAGGATATTGTAACAATGTTAGCATACTTTTAATAGGAGAAAATTAGAATCGTATTTTAAGCATTGGTAGGATAACACTTTAAATAGAGCATATGAATTCACTTAGTAAATAGTTCCTGTAGTTAATAAGATTGTCAAAATTTAAAATTCAAATGTTAAAAAAAAATAGAAATTAGGATATGTATCATGATTACGAGTAGGTAGAATATAAGTCACTAGTTTTTCAATAAATGTTACCCGTGAAGACGGAAATCACGAAAATTTCTGAAAGCTTGGGAAATAATTGAAACCACTTCTTGTTGAGTTCCTCATCCTACAAAAAAAAATTATCAAATAGCATTATAGCATTTCAATGTTTCAATTATACTGTTCTTAACACAATTATTAGAATTCTTCTAAACGATCTATTTATTCTATTATTTGTTAGTTAATTTTAAAAGCAATTCAATTTACTAGATAGTGATTTAACTAGATTTACTTACAATTTACTAGATTCAATTTCCTAGATAGTGAAAAAGAATTGAGTTTGCCATACATATATGACCACCCGTTTTCTATACATGATGGCTATTTCATGGCAGACTAAAGGAAATTTATTCACTATACACTAACAGGGTATCTATTCAGGACTCCACATTCGCTATAGTGAACATGATTTCATTATAGTGGAGTTCCACTCCATAGTGAATCATCAAAACACAATGTTTATTTATAACAAAGTGAGTTATGACATCACTTTGCTAGCATGTGATGATATACTGCACCTACAGAGTATATGACTTCATCATGCCAGTACGGGATGATATACTGTACCTACAGAGTTATGGTATCACTTTGTCAGCATGTGATGATATACTGCTCCTTATACAATAATTCCAACTTCTAACTATAGAAAAGGAGGAGCCAAAAGGAGGCGGATCATTATCAGTTCCGTGTTCAGCCCCCCTTGTTGGCTCTTCTTTCTAGCCGACCAATCTGTGAAGATTAATTGTTAAAAACACTATCCGTAAGAACATTATACAATATACATACATACAACACTGTGTCAATAGAAAACTAGGCATTAGAAACCATATCTTAAAATATTATGTGCTGTTTACAAATTTTTTAAATTTTAGAAGGAAGACCTATTTGGGCACACCGAAAATTAAGGTTGAATTATTAGATTGAAACAAAAGCTTTTGGCTACACCACTAAGTACGTGTAATATATAAGTACGTTTCTTGTTTCTGAGTGGCAGAAATTAACTACAATGAATATAACATGTACTGTATAAATGGTAATTGTATCATCTTTAGTAATTTTGGTGTGCATAATCGCAGATTTAATTCATATTTGCCTATTATGACGAACAACTCATTCTTTTAATAAAACATTTATTTTTTTAGAAAAGAAAAATATCCAACTATTTTACCTTGCTTAAACAATCCATAAAGATCAAACAGAATCTTTTCAAAAAAATAATTTCCTCAAAAAATATGTATCCATATGAATCATATCACCTGAAACTGTTCCCCAAAGAGTCATTTCACCACAAACTGTTCCCCTAAGAATCATTTCACCACAAACTGTTCCCCTAAGAATCATTTCACCACAAACTGTTCCCCTAAGTATCATTTCACCACAAACTGTTCCCCTAAGAATCATTTCACCACAAACTGTTCCTCTAAGAATCATTTCACCACAAACTGTTCCCCTAAGAATCATTTCACCACAAACTGTTCCCCTAAGAATCATTTAACCAAAAACTGTTCCCCTAAGAATCATTTCACCACAAACTGTTCCCCTAAGAATCATTTCACCACAAACTGTTCCCCTAAGAATCATTTCACCACAAACTGTTCCTCTAAGAATCATTTCACCACAAACTGTTCCCCTAAGAATCATTTCACCACAAACTGTTCCCCTAAGAATCATTTCACCACAAACTGTTCCCCTAAGAATCATTTCACCACAAACTCTTCTCTCATTTCATTCTATCACAACTTTTTTCCAAGATTTTCATGCATATTGGGAGATATTTTGCCTCTGAAAATATAGAATGATTGTAAAAGTACCAGTCGATTTTCGTGTATTAAACTTAAATTCGTTTTAAACTTATATCCCATAATACTATAAAATACTCCTTTTCTGAAATCTATAGGTAAGAATTAAAGTGATTTTCTTAATTACTTTCAGTAGGAAAAGTACTTTCAGTCTGCCATTTATTTGTATTTAGAAATTATGTTAATAAAATTGTTCATTGGACTGATATGATGGAACTTTTATGCAACACATTCGTCAATATTTTATTGGTAGATCTTGACGATAATTTCCGATCATATTAATAAGTAAAATAAGTTAATTTACAAGCTTTTACATATTTATGTTAATTTTTTCTTCACAACGTTGAAAGTTGATAAAAATAAGTTGATATAATTTGAGGAACAATCAGCAATTAATTTGTATATCTATTGCCCTTATTCGAACCTTTACTTATTGAATCTGTAATATAATATGCGATAGATCTAATGATATACTGAAAAATAATTCAGTTTGAGATATTATTTATCTATTATGATATTGATTGGAACTAACTCCTAAATGATTTCAAAAAAATAGAAATAATGATATTAAGTTATACATTAGCTGTATAATATCTGACATTGATTGCCAGGCTTTGTAGGAAGATTATCAAACTTTCCTTCAACTTTAATATGTTTTAATTTAGGGGAGATTAACAGTATGGACTTTTATCCGCAATAGCAATTAGCTTTTGGAGACCAACATAAAAAACTTCTTAAACTCAATTATTCGAACTGCAGTTTGGTGAAAAATGACGACACTAACTGAGTATTAACCCAAATGAGTTTGACTATCAGAATGTATGGGATGGTTTCAAAAATTTCAAGTAAAAATATTGAACATATGGGGAAAAATAAATACATAGATATATAAAACATTAGAAACTGAGAGAACAGAGCTGTGATAGGATGGAATGTGACCCAATCATAGCTCGTGAGTGTATGTGTTCTCCATAAAAACGTAGACTTTAGTGTGGTTAGCGACTACCAAACTGTATTTCTAGGTTGCCACACGTCATCACAACACAGTTAATTTCCTATGTAACGTGGTTTACGCTGAATTACGCCGATACGTAAATATTTGTAAACTTTTAAATACAAAAATATATTTGGTATTTAGGTATGAACAAAGTCAAGAAAGGCCGGTAAATTTAAAGGAATGACATGAGAGATATAAAGTAATTTTATTAAGATGTGCCTAGAAACACACATCAAACTCTTTGGGTTTAATTAATTAAGGGGTTCCAGACTTCTGGCTCATTATTTAGTTATTATTGACAGTAATTGAATTATGTGGGTAAATATAGTAAATAATGGTTTATTCCACAATGAGATGATTTTTTTAGTTAAATGGCTAGTGATTTAAGTTATTTCTATTTTTCATCGTAGAGCTAACCATGTTTATATTTTTAATGATTTTTGATATCTGAAAAGGGTGATGCTGGTAAACAGAATATGTTTAGGATGACACAATTAATGATTGTCTCCTTGCGATGAACTTGTATGGTGGAGGGAATTTGAATAATAGAAATAACTAAAAAGCAGCAATAAGAATATAACTAGTACAATACTAAAAAATATACTGTGATGTAAAAGATACACGTGAGCCGAATTTTAATGACGCAGAAAACTCATGTTAAAATCCTTATATTATCCGCCTGTGATGCACGTTGAAATATACATATTGACGCAGATGACGAACATAGAAAGTCACTCAATGACTTTGATGACGCAAGCTTACTGTGACTCTTTGATGCAGATGACACACGTCATGGACAAAGGTGACGCACGGTAAGTGACAATTAAAGACGCAGATATCCGACTTTTTCGAGCTACTTACTATCACAGATGGCGTCTGATAGACACTTAGTGATGCAGTTGACGTCCGTTAATAGGCACTTAGTGACGCAGATGTATAGTGTATAATATGGTACACGTTAATAGGTACTTCTATCGACTTATTCGGTGCAAATCCATAGCTACTCATTGACGCGTATGTTCACAACATTACGTATGACGGCATTCATATTGAGTGGGATAATCTGTACCATTAAGGCAGCTTTGAATTATTGATGAATAATGATGAAGATGGTATAATCGCAGCTTTGATTTCGAGATTGTAGATTATTTTGATGCTAAAAATAGTTACGAGTCGTCGAACTGATGGGAGTAATTTCCATAGATTTATTCAAAGTGCACCGAAATTAAAATCTTTCAAACTCTTGAAACATATAAGTATATTAAATTTATATTTGAAACATTATGCACTTAATTGTACCGTTTTATTATTAATCATGAAATACATGAATTTTGATTTTTCAACCGTAATTCAGTTTATTGGAGATATCATAAAAAATTATATTTAATTGTTTATAATTTGGTATAGTAAATTTATTGACTATAATGAAATAGGTAAATTACCTATTCCTACTTCATTTTACATTCATTTATATATTTTAAGAGCAAATTCAAACATCTATGTTTTAAAATTGAAAAGCCAGAAATTTTGAAAATAATCTGTGTAAATATTTGTTCATAGGCGTAAAAAGAGAATCAAGCGTTCATATTCAGGACATTAGCTTAGCCATAAAAGAGCCTAACGAAGGTACTTACGGTATTTAGAGGACTAGAGGTATAATTACTATAGGTATGCTTTTATTAGAACAAACTATAAAATATAACCAAAATTCTATTGGAGACGAGTATTTTGTGCTGTGAAAACAATAGTAATTGATACAGATGAATTTGAAAATTGGCCATATAATTGAAAACTTTTAATTAAAAATTCTCCCTATATAATAAACGTCATTTTAGAGTAAAATATGTAAATATCATTTTGGAAAAATTATTTGAAACTATAAAAATTACAATATTAATCACGAACAAATAATATTACAAAAGGCAAGACATTTTATTATTTTATCTTGTGATTGAATTCACTCCAACGACAAATATTTTATCCTATTGGAGTATATATATAATTGATTACAATTATAATTTTGAACGCAAAATACCTAACAATTTCGACACATTAATTTCATTGATGAAGTGTCTTAAATATAATTGTATGCTGATAGCTGACTTTAGTTTCTAAATTATCCTAAAATCAAAAATTATAAATACATTGATTTCAATTACAACTCAGAAGCATCAGCTTTCAATTTGTTATCACAAATTGATCTTTAATGATAGAAATAGCTTTGAAAATTCTTCAGTTTCAATATATAGGAGAGGAATATATAATGCTAATTTAATGGATAAAAAAATACATGCACTGCAATGGTGCCAAATTCCAGTTGAGCATTTTCATCGTATTTTTCATTCTTAGTGTCAGGATAAAACTGAATTTTAACTTCACAATATTCTAATGGAACTATCCATCGTCGTTCTTATGTGATAGGTGCCTGAGCTATGTAATTCAAAAAATTGAAACAAATAGTTACTTTATATATTCAGGCATTTGAATGTGCCGATATATAATTGATAAATATATTATTACAAATTCTTTACTCTTGGGAAATATAAAATGTTCATAATTCATTATGTTGCATTTAGAATAAACTCACTATCACGTATTAGTCTAATGGTTAACTTTCTTTAGAAACATTTCAATGCGCGATGAGGCATCTAATTTCTCTCTGTTGTAAAATAGATTGAATGTGATAGATAATTACTATGGATAAAGAATTTATATATTTTCCATTATAATGTAATGTTTCAAATTCATTTAGTTTTTCATTCTTTTTCCACTCAATAACATCATAAATAAAAGCACTTCTCTCACACAGTAGGGAAAAACACTTCCCTCACATTGCACAGTCATGAGGACACAGTAGGGAAAAACACTTCCCTCACATTGCACAGTCATGAGGACACAGTAGGGAAAAACACTTTTCTTACATTGCACAGACATGAGGACACAGTAGGGAAAAACACTTCCCTCACATTGCACAGTCATGAGGACACAGTAGGGAAAAACACTTCCCTCACATTGCACAGTCATGAGGACACAGTAGGGAAAAACACTTTACTTACATTGCACAGACATGAGGACACAGTAGGGAAAAACACTTCCCTCACATTGCACAGTCATGAGGACACAGTAGGGAAAAACACTTCCCTCACATTGCACAGTCATGAGGACACAGTAGGGAAAAACACTTTTCTTACATTGCACAGACATGAGGACACAGTAGGGAAAAACACTTCCCTCACATTGCACAGTCATGAGGACACAGTAGGGAAAAACACTTCCCTCACATTGCACAGTCATGAGGACACAGTAGGGAAAAACACTTTACTTACATTGCACAGACATGAGGACACAGTAGGGAAAAACACTTCCCTCACATTGCACAGTCATGAGGACACAGTAGGGAAAAACACTTTACTTACATTGCACAGACATGAGGACACAGTAGGGAAAAACACTTCCCTCACATTGCACAGTCATGAGGACACAGTAGGGAAAAACACTCATTCAATACAGTCATGAGAACACAATAGGTGAAAGCACATATCTCACACAATAATGAGGCTATAGTAATGGAAAGCACTTCTTTCAGACAACAGTGTAAAGGAAAAAAGCACACATCGTAAAAAGTCATCAAGAGACAGTATGAAACAGGACTTCTCTCATTCAATGAGGACACAGTTGAGAAAATAACTTCTCACTTACATGAGGAAGAAAGTGTGGAAGTTACTTCTCTCACACAGAAGGGTAAAGTAAGCACTTCTCTCACACTGTGATGAAGACACGATAGGGAAAGTCATTTAACTCACACAGTAGGTTAAAGGAAACACTTCTCACACACAGTTATGAGACACAGAAAGGAAAATCAATTTTCGCATACAGTGAGGACACTGTAGATAAAAACATTTCTTGCAAACCTCATGCATTGAGATATTTCATGGAATGGGCTATCATGAGACCTATATATTGGTGATCCATGTGGTCCGCCCTCTGAGTATTACGACGTAAGAAGAGGATCTGATTAGGTCTTAGGACGACAGAGATAATACCTTTTCTGGTGAATGGGGTTGATTGCCATATTGAATTTCTAAGTTAATTCCCCCTCCTCCTACAACATATTACAATATTGCCGACACAGTCCTAAAATAGTAATAATATAACCAACATTACCCATACATTGTGCCAATATTTCCAATATTGTGACAATATCAACAATATAGAGAAAATATTCCCAATATATTGGCGATATTATCAATATTGTGTCAATATTCCTATATTATGTCAATATTCCCAATATTGTGACAATATCTCCAATATTGTGACAATATCCCCAATGTTGTTATAATATTCCCAATATTGTAACAATATTCACAATATTTCTACTTTGGTATAAAGATTTCCTTACATTATATAAAATAAATCCAATGATACTATTATTTTGAACTTACACATCATTAAATCTATAGAATACCCTTAAGATTAGAATATAATATTGAATGAGTATTTATTTCATTATTTTTCATAAGAAATAGACTTTGTCTCTCTTTATTGGGTATTTCATGAAATTATGTACTATAGCAATGGTAGGTATAATTATTTTTAATCCTGTTTCTAATATAAAACATAAAATTATTAATAAGTAACGTAATATTAAATAATTCTTACCAATGATAGCCTACTAGCCTAAACTAAAATTAGCAGCTCATATTTATAAATTAGAAATGTACTAACAAAATACAAGTGAATGGGTTAATCTTAATTGATTAATATTATTATTAATTACTGATATCAGACTTATCACACTTGCATTTATTGAGATTTTTAAGTATTTGTAGCAGATAAAACGTAATGATTTCATCTCTTCATATGCACTTGTTCATAATTCAATTGTTACTCTGAGAAAGGAAAATGACATTTTACGTCGCTTTTCCAGCACCTGTTTTCAATTTGGAATTCTTTGTGTCGAATTTTCAAGTGGTTGGTGAAAGGTTGGTACAATGTTCACAAAGAATATTCTATGAACGATGTGACTGTTGCAATCACCAACTGTAATTGTTGTGTTAATGATGTTTATCTTTACAGCAAGTGATATTTTATAAAGAAATAAGGGATTATGAAAATCACTTCTTCTACTCTTTAACACTTCTTTTCTTCTAACACCTTTATCTCCTCTAATACTGCCTCTCCTGAAACTTTCCTCCAACTTATTATAATAATTCTCCCAATGACACCAGAGAGCATCTCTTCAAGAGACTAATTTCGAATTAAGGCTTTAATTCCATCAGAGAGATTCACAATAAACGGAAACCCATATGTTGCACGTACTGATCTTACCAAAGATCTAAGGGAATTGAGAATGTAAATATTTTATAATAATTTGTAGCAATTAATTCTCTTGTGTAACATAAATATGTAGTGTGGTTCTGATATAAATGAATGGGCTAAATGGACGGGAATCTTAAATTTGAATCTGAGAAAATTTAATTGGAATTAAAAAAAGTGGCATCACAAAGATGTTTTTAATCGAGATAGAAGGATCAGAAAATAAAAGATGCTACTTTTTCGATCATTCCTGAAGTACAATTTATGTTAGATAGATACTTATTAAAATATTCACTTTGTCATTGAGGAGGATGGTACATGGTTAGATTGTCATTTGATTAACTGATTGGTTGTAAAGTTGAGGGAAGTTTCTTCAACTAATTGAGTCGTGCCTCGTGATTGGAAATTAACTTATCCATTAACTTTTAGGATACAATTTTCCACTCAGTACTTCTTGGATGTCAAATCTATTTACTTTTGAGTAACAAGAATGAAAATTATACTTTCTTAATAATATAATAAAAATGACAGTGGCACTTTTTATATCATGTTAAAATATATACTCGACTAAAGGAAGTCTTGTGTATTGTATAATTATTTTTTAAATTTTATTTATGAGTTGGTCATACAATTTCATATAATTGTACTTTTTTATTTTTCAGATCTCGAAATTTCAATTTAATCTTTTCTTAGATAACAAAGTATAATTGAAATATCTTATGAATGGAATAACAATTAAAGCGGAATTTGACAACAAAATTAAAGAAAAAAATTTAACTGACAATACAGAGACTCTAATTAGGGAAAAATCAATTCTTAGGTAAGATTATAAATAGTCACTGAAATCACTTTATTATTTATCAATAAATGTTCCCTTATAATTATGATCAGAGTTTGATTTTTGTTTTGTTATTTTTGGACCAATCGTTCTGTAATTTGTGTGGTAAATGTAACTTCGCAAAAAAACATTTCATTCATGTAACTTTTTCGATTAGTTTTCGAAATAAATGTTGTTTTTCAATTTAAAAAAAATTCTATTACAAATTTCAAAAGACGAGAAGTGTACGAGTGTATATGCTAGAATGAAAACGAAGACAGTTTTGGAGTCCTTGAAGCATTTCGAACAAATATTTAGAGGGTGTTTTTCAAATTTCCTCCATGTTTTTTAATTAACATTTTTTGATGACTATAAACTAAAATTTTCAAAACAATCCAATATTCTAGAGAACGAGGAAGAAATTTGAATAAGCCCTCAATAGATTAGTTAGGGATGTTCCAAGGATTCTAAAACTGTCTTTGGTTTTCTTGGAAAGTAAGATAGAAATAGTTTCCTAGTAGTTTGGAAAGTGAGATATAAATTTAGAAAGTTACCTAGTAGTTTAAAATGTAAGATATTAATTTAGAAAGTTACCTATTAGTTTGGAAAGTAAGATATAAATTTAGAAAGTTACCTATTATTTTATCAAATTCAATTTTTTTATTGAAATTAAATATTTACAGAAAGAGTTACCCTTATTTCACACTCAGCAACACAAAATTTTCAAATTTCAAGCCCATAAGTAAGTTCAGAAACCTTTTCGGGCAATTCAAATATAATCGGCCACACTGAGATATCAGCTACACTATTTCATACAATAATATATTAATAATTAATCATCCAATAACACAAAGTAATAGAACATAAGTGCAGTTTGGAGAGTAAGATATAAATTTAGAAAATTACCTAGGATTAAGTTTAGAAAGTAGGATATAAATTTTGAAATTTAACTACTATTTTGGAAACTAAGATAGAAACTCTGATAGAAAAAGAGTTGTCCAACGAATTTCTGATAGAAATTAAAAACTATTTGAGTACTTGACGGTCTAGATAGAGAACCATCAAATAGTTAAAGCTTCTTCATACAAAACTATATATATGAACTTAATACAGGGTGGGTCAAAAAAAAAACAGGAACCCAACTTTAATTTGATATATCTCAGAAACTACTAACGTTATGATTTTTCAAAATAAACATTGTGTTTGTCTATTTCATTTACATAAATAGTGAAAAATTCAAAACTATTCATACATCAATATTGATGATACAGTGATTATAGTAAGTGGTGTCATAAGTATGCTTGCGCACAAACATAAAATTACGAAGATTGTTTTTAATTACAAAAAAACACGATAATCCTTTATAATTATTACATCAATAACAACCTATTATGAAAAATATATATAATCTATATTTCTCCTTCACTATCCACCGAATCCCTCCACACGTCCTCCATTTCTTCCCGAATTGTCTAATTCAATCATTATTCTCATTGCTGCCATAACGATCGCTGTGCGACATTTGCTAACTGATGTGTTCAACAATAAAATTATTGCACTAATCCATAAAAATGAGTGGCCCCCAAGATCACTGGACCTGACACCAGGCGATTTTTTCTTATTTGGACATTGAAAAGTAAAGAGTACTCAACTCCGCCTGTGAACTTAGACGACTTAAAAGAGAGAATCACAAGTGAAGTGAATTTATTCTAAAGAAATTATGCATTATTTAAAAGAGATATGGCAGCAATGATAACAAGGATTGACTTATTTCAAGAAATGGAGGAAATTTGTAGAATTTAAGGAAGGAATTAAGATTAAATATTTATTTAATAATGGTTTGTTAATGATATATTGTGAAGGATCGTTGTGTTAGGTATTTTTGTTAAAAAAATAATTTTAGTAAAATTTTCTGTTTGTGCGCAAGCATACTTATGACACTGCTTACTATAGTCAATATTGCATCAATACTGAAGCATGAATAGTTTCAAGATTTTCGTCATTCAATAAAAAGAGTAGACGAACAAAATGGTGATTTTAGAAAATTTATAACGTAAATAGTTTCTGAGATACATATATCAAATCAAAGTTGGGTTCTGTTTTTTTTTTGACACTCCCTGTATATAGTTGGTATCTAGATACTTTATTTTAATATCTAGAGGTTTATATAAAAATTTAGATACCTGAGTTCCATATCTATAAAAACCTAATTTAAATATCTAGATACAAGTGACTAATATTTAGTTACCGTGACCCGTTTAATCTTAACTACTTTAATACAATATTCTGATCTTTGTAATATTGTCACAACCCGTTATATTTCTTTCCATTTGTTTTACGCGTAATTAATATATTTATCATATTTTTCATTTCAATTAATTAAGGTAATTAGTACAGAATGCACATAATGTTAAATATTTATTCCGTTGCTTATCTACTTTAATAATTACTGCCCTAACTTTGTATTGTCTTAACTCTTTTTCAGTTATAATTTATAAGAACAAAGTTGCAGCAATCTAATTACAGTTGAAAAAGTAAGAAAATAAATCGAATAACTTGGAACACCAACTCGAATTAGATCTTGAATTAACTTTAATGAATAGAGAACTTTAGTGAATAGTGAACTTTAGTGAATAGTGAACTTTAGTGAATAGAAAAATTTATTGAATAAAAAACTTTAGTGATTGTGAACTTAAGTGAAAAGAAACTTTATCGAATAGATAGCTATAGTGTTTGAGAACTTTATTGAAGAGAGAACTTTAGAAAATAGAAAAATTTAGTGATCGAGAACTGTTGTGAATGTAGCAATTTAGCTAACAGAGAATTTTAAAGACCGAGAACTTTAGTGAGAAGAATTAATAGTGAATATAGAATATGGATTAATATAAAAAAAATTATTTGATTTATTGATAATATAATTTTTGTAAATATAACCAAATCAAAATTTGTTACCATCCAATGAGTGAATTCAATTATGCAAGTAATGCCCAAATATAAAAAATAATGGCAATACTGTAGACTTTTTATTAGAGAGAATTAGTCTTCCTGTTCTTCATTCTTTATAACAAAACCATTCTGTTTTCCCTTCTCTCATGCCGAAATAACATTAGAGTTTATTCAGTGAGTAGTAACTATTATTAGAGAGCTTTGAAGTCTCTTCTCCTGTTTTCCAGGTGAGGAGAGAGTAGGATTGTTTGCCAGGCATCAAATGAGTCTTTGCCATTCAGTAACTTCGGTAGCAAACTGAATGTTAGGCACCAGTTGTGAATGATGGCCAGAAAGTTTTAGTTGGAGAACAAATAATTATTTGGTGGTTATTAATTGGGAAATGAAATATAGATACAGATTTTTGGAATCAATTGAAACGTAGAAATATAAAGTAAAGTTTGCTACGATTATCCTCACACAAGTTTGACAATTGAAAATTGAATTTATAAACGAAAAATTCTTTAAATAATTGAAGATAAAATTTTACTAATATAAGGTTCTGCAGTTATTTTAGTAACACTATTTCTTCAAATTTATCATAAAAACTTGAATAATCTTAAAACATATTTGCATAAGTTATCATTCTCCAAGATTATTTTCTAACCATTTATTAATTTTCAGTTTGTTTTAATTACGATGATCAGATCAGATCAATATTCAATGGCAACAAATAGTTGCAACCATTTTCTATTATAAGTTTGGAAAATTAATGATTTTATGAATGTCTAAAAATCGTAACGGCCGGGACAACTTTTCTATTATCGGTAATTTGATGAAAATGATTTACTCTGTCTCTTTTGTAGAAGTGCAAAAATCAGCACAATTTTAATTACTATTGACAATAAATGGTATAATTTCAGTCCATGTCACCAATTACTGAGGCTTCTATTCCTTTGTGTGATAATTTTACTTCCAGGAGTAATATTGTCATTAGAGTTTTTGAAGTGAAACAAAAACTATATTTAGATTGTAGCCGCTGGATATTAATATAACCCAATGTTAGACTGCAGTAGAAAATCAAGTAATATAATGTTAAATTGTAGTAGATAATCATGTAACCTATTGTGAAATTGTAGTAGATAATCATGTAACCTATTGTGAAATTGTAGTAGATAATCATGTAACCTATTGTGAAATTGTAGTAGATAATCATGTAACCTATTGTGAAATTGTAGTAGATAATCATGTAACCTATTGTGAAATTGTAGTAGATAATCATGTAACCTATTGTGAAATTGTAGTAGATAATCGTCTTTTCTATATTGTAATATATAATTACATTACCAATATTCATTTAATAATCTCATAATCTGTAAATACTTGTATAACCATCTAAGGATACATAGCTTATAAAATTCATGATATCTATGAAAAAATTAGTGATTATCATATTTTCTATTGTTATTAGGATTATTATTAGGTAATAGGTAATCGTGCAGTATTGAAAAGTCAGGAGTGAATGTCAGCTATAAGATTTGATGAACCGTTTTCGATTGACTGGTTTTAATAAATAGTGTAAGTATATTTAATCCATGATAACCAATTTCACTTTAATCCTCTCACCAGATTATTTTCAGAAAATAAACAATGGATCTCTTTTCCATTCAACTGTGTTGCTTCGTATATTTAATCTCCCAGTAATTGGGTAGGTAAACCTTTTGAAACCAGAAATTGAACAGTCTTAAACACTAGAAAACTTACAATTGCTTCAGTAAATGAACTCAAAACAACAAAATGGAATCTAGCATTAAGGGATATTTTGAGAATTTGATGGATATTTTACTTTGTGTATTTAGATTGTGTTTGTTTTATTTTGATATTTATGATAATTTTTCAAGAAATTGTATGTATATTATTACAGCTACATCAACTTGTAAAAGGACGCATGGGAGTACAAACTGAAGAAAAATGTTACTCATTACAATCATCACAGATAAAATTAAAAATAATTATAAATTAGAGCAAATAAAAAAATGTAATTTGGTTAATTATATATATACAGAATTAAAAGTATCAACATCCTATCAATATCTGATTTTTTGTTTGACTGTTATTATTTAATCAAATAAAAATTAGATGATTCAAGTATAAACGGAAACTACTTTTTGAGAAAGATCCGTACAGTTCCTAAGACAAGCATTTAGTAAATATCTTATAATACAGTTAAACTATATATACCTATTGGGGTGTGGACTAATAATAAATTCTTATATTTTCAATAATGCAATTGATCGAAGAATTTTAAACTATTTAAAACAACACTTCTATATCACCTCTTATCCCACTTTCATTTGTTTCTCCTACCCACCGCTATTCTTCCTCTCTCACTACTTTCTCCCTCTTCTCCGTTACTTTTCTTTCCACATTCCCTCCTCTAGCCTTCCTCATCTTCCTCAATCCACCTTTTCACCATCTCTTTCCTCCCTTTCCTTCTCCTAATAATTCCCTTCTAATTCCTTCCTCTCTCTTTAAATAACTCATCTGATAACAAGGACTCTCACTTCAAGAGCTTTTGTAATGATTGATTGCCATCATCCAGTGTCTGTGGAACTAATCAAGTTACTGAACTAGTGACTGAGGTAATCAGTTGGTGATCAAGTGACTAAGTTAATCAGTTAGTGATCAAGTGACTGAGATAATCAATTGATAATTTGTCAAGTGACTGAGATAATCAGTTGGTAGTTGGTCAAGTGACTGAGGTAATCAGTTGGTAGTTGTTCAACTGACTGAGATAATCAGTTGGTAGTTGGTCAAGTGACTGAGATAATCAGTTGGTAGTTGGTCAAGTGACTGAGATAATCAGTTGGTAGTTGGCCAAGTGACTGAGATAATCAGTTGGTAGTTGGCCAAGTGACTGAGATAATCAGTTGGTAGTTGGCCAAGTGACTGAGATAATCAGTTGGTAGTTAGCCAATTGACTGAGGTAATCATTTGGTAGTTGGTCAAGTGACTGAGGTAATCATTTGGTAGTTGGTCAAGTGACTGAGATAATCAGTTGGTAGTTGGTCAAGTGACTAAGATAATCAGTTGGTAGTTGGCCAAGTGACTGAGGTAATCAGTTGGTAGTTGGCCAATTGACTGAGGTAATCATTTGGTAGTTGGTCAAGTGACTGAGATAATCAGTTGGTAATTTGTAAAGTGACTGAGATAATCAGTTGGTAGTTGGTCAAGTGACTGAGATAATCAGTTGGTAGTTGGTCAAGTGACTGAGGTAATCAGTTGGTAGTTGGTCAAGTGACTGAGGTAATCATTTGGTAGTTGGCCAATTGACTGAGGTAATCATTTGGTAGTTGGTCAAGTGACTGAGATAATCAGTTGGTAGTTGGTCAAGTGACTGAGGTAATCATTTGGTAGTTGGCCAATTGACTGATGTAATCATTTGGTAGTTGGCCAATTGACTGAGGTAATCATTTGGTAGTTGGTCAAGTGACTGAGATAATCAGTTGGTAGTTGGTCAAGTGACTGAGATAATCAGTTGGTAGTTGGTCAAGTGACTGAGATAATCAGTTGGTAGTTGGCCAAGTGACTGAGGTAATCATTTAGTAGTTGGTCAAGTGACTGAGATAATCAGTTGGTAGTTGGCCAAGTGACTGATGTAATCATTTGGTAGTTGGTCAAAAGACTGAGGTAATCAGTTGCTAGTTGGTCAAGTGAATGAGATAATCATTTGGTAGTTGGTCAAGTGACTGAGATAATCAGTTGGTAGTTGGCCAAGTGACTGAGGTAATCATTTGGTAGTGGGTCAAGTGACTGAGATAATCATTTGGTAGTTGGTCAAAAGACTGAGATAATCAGTTGCTAGTTGGTCAAGTGACTGAGATATTCATTTGGTAGTTGGTCAAGTGACTGAGATAATCAGTTGGTAATTTGTCAAGTGATTGAGATAATCAGTTGGTAGTTGGTCAAGTGACTGAGGTAATCAGTTGCTAGTTAGTCAAGTGACTGAGGTAATAGTTACTGATCCAGTGCAAAATATTCAGCAGGTCAACAAATAATACTTTATATGCTATTATTAGTGTTTGATCATTACTAATTTTAACTAATATTCATATTCAGCTTCCAAGGTGGCGCTCAGATACTGATATAGCTTATATTTTTTCAGTAATTCCATGTTAATAATTTAATGATTGATTTCCGAATACCACTACAAGTTGAATTGAAAAGTAATCTAGTCTTTCAATAAGTTAAACAAATGTAATGTGGCCCAAATCCAGCCCTGAACATTTACGTTCAGATATTATCTCTCGAGTAATGAGGTTATAAATATTAACTTTATTGCAATACTAAAGACAAACTGACGTGATTTTTTGAAATTGATAAGATCATTAAAATAATACATAAGCTTAAACAGAAAAAAAGTTTAATAGTTTACAGAAAAAATAAGTTTGAAAATTAATAAATTGTTATCAACTTTTTATAGTTATATAAGCTCTCACAGACGTTTTTCATTATTATTCTGATCGTAGATGAATTAGTTATTACTATATTATTAATTTTATTCCCCCTAAAATACTAACGGTATGTTTAGTAGTCTTTTATTCACATTCATATCAGAATATATTCAATTTTCATCTCTCTTTAAATGATTTAAAATATGTTTATTAACTTGCAAGAATGAAGAATTTTAGAAAGCATGATTTAATTCCTTTTCATCAGGAAATGATTATTTATTCACTTATTTATTCCATTTCCGAAATGATACTTAGAATTTAAATTTCAAATAGTCACCATTAGGATAATCCACAAAAAGTCAGTTTGGAATAACAAGTCTTTAATTTTCCTTAATGTCTGTCGAATCGCACTTTATCATGAAACAGCGGAATGACTTGGATTTTTGCAATTCGAAAACCCTTTCGATTTAGATAACGAAAATCGTTGTTATCTTCATTTTGTAGTATTGAAGTGAGATGATTTCAATTTTATTACTTTCCCTGTTTTTAGTTTTGAAACAGAAGATCAACTAATACAGAATATAGACAGTAATAGAATTATATTATGATGTTTTTGATATTTAAAGGGATCGACATAGGTCTTTATTTTTCATTAATAAACTTAAGAGTTTAAATTTTTGTATTTACGCATATCAGGGCAAAAAAATACTAATGTTCATTCTAAAATTTGGCTATAACCAACAGAAAACAAGTTATTTAACTGGCTCAATTGGAATCGACGCTGAATTTCAACTTCACATTTTCACTCAGAGAGACGAGATAGGATTCATTTAAAAGAGAAATATTTTTTCCACAATACGTTGAATTATCAACATAACATTGAAATAGCTGATACTGGCAAGTCCTATTCAAAAGTTGTATTTGAAAAAAATAATAGAAACTTTTTCTGCATATTTTTCATGTATCTAAGAAAAACTCAACGTATATTAGATATCAGCTCTTTTCCTTTCAAACGAACCCATGCCACGTTTATAAAGAAATAATAACTGAGAGGAAAAAAGAGGCTGATTTACAGCTCCACCATCAGGTCAATCCGCTCTAGAAGGATGTGTTACTTATACAATCAAAACATCCTCTTAGTACAAAAGTCAGTCAGTGACTTCTTATTTGATCCTTGAGTGCAGGTGTGGTGAGCTTTCTTCCAAATAAACCCCAAATCAACTATCACTTCTCTTCCGGGGTGTGGGGATCGAGACAGGTCCACCTCCCCCTAGCTATAGCTGTACTATTTTCAAACACACTACACTATGTAATGTGTACTCTACACACCAGTAGGTGTGTTTTAGGGAATGTTTTTTATTAGCTTTTGGATTCCTGAATCAAATCGATCCTCTTTAAATTATTTTTCATTATAGGTCGTGAGTATGATAATGCAAGAACAAATTGGCAATAATATAAAACTTTAAACTTTATGATACCAATATCTTAAGTGAAGGTAACCATTGTTCTCTGACATCAAATTTCGATAGTTATGATGAGATGTGTTTTTTCGTGTCTATTTTATAAGCAACAATTTTTTTTAAATCTGTAGTAATAAATTTTACGGGAATATTTTAAAGAATTATGACTGATTGTGAAATGGCAAAACGAAAGAGAAATTACCTGTAAAAGATAATCATTATTAGTCGTCATATAAAATTAACTACTTACAAAAGCTCCATTACGTAATTAATCCTCCTGTATTCATTTAAAGTGAAAATTTGCAAAAGAGTTCATAGTCAAAGTAGAAATTCTCCCAAACCTAATTTTGAGAGTTTTTTCAAAAAAATTCAGCTGGATTACAGGATTAAATGAACTGATCAAACATTTCAATTAAAGTTCAGTGGTGTCATTAATGTAAAGAGGGTAAAAGGGTCCTCTGTGAAATAGGAGAGCAATACTAATTACCCTCATTTACTCTGTACATACAGTGAACACAGAAAAGATCGCGATGACGTTATTTTATATTGTGACTCAAAAAGATTGCTCATAGTTTCAGAATAATGATTACCCTAACATTAAATTGTCTACCTTTAATATTTGTAGTAATCATTTACCCAAAGTATTATTTGAAGTTATTTCACATTATTTCACTAGTTTCTTTGTTCAAATTAGACAAAGAAAGATAATAAGAAAGATTGCAAGATAGCACCTGTGCACACTAAAAAAGAGTAGTCAGCTTCTAACACTGGTCCACTATTATTCCAAAGTTTTGAAATGTAAATCCGGGCGCTGTGTTTAGCATCCTTGCTGCACCAAATAGCACGCTACTTAAATACTTCCGATTATATGTAACACAAAACCCATGTGAAATCTGACTTCACACGGAAGCACTCAACTTGAAGAAGGATTTTTGAGAAAATATCTGATGGCCGAGTTGGATCTTTGGATCCAACTCGCCGAGTTGGATCTTGCAATCTTTCCTTTACTCTTCACTCTACTAGTGTGCGCACTATTGAGTATTACAGTGTTACTCAGTTTAATCTTGCTATCTTTCTTGATATCTCTTGATATGGGCGCGTGGCATTATAGTGTAGCGTTATTGTGCTTCAGCAACGACCAGTGTTGATATGTTCATTGTTCAAAATAAAATGCAGCCATTTCAAAATTCTATGTAATACTTTGACTAAAAATTTATTCTAAATTACTTCGTCGAAGCGAACTTTTATTATCCTTCTAATTTCATTCAAATTCAATTGTTATGTAAGACTCAATATTTAATTAATTTTTCTCGTTAGTATATAGCGCAATCTAGTGCGCTACTTAATTAGGAGGTGATACAGCAAGATACAATGAACATAAATTCTTTGTTTGCTATGAGGCAAATGTTATTATAGGTAAGTTTTAATGTTTAGGTTTGAGAATACCATATGCTATACATACCATAAGTGAATCTTTTTGAGTTTCACTGTATTTCGATTGTGTGTCAAATGAGAGAGCTTTCTTTCTGTTAGGTAATTGGGTAATTTAGGTAACTTATGTTGATGGAGATAAAAATAATCAACAAAAATGTTGGTTGAGTATTTCAATTTTAATCGTTGTTTTAAAAAATGGCAACTCCATCTATTCTCTTTTATTGTAATTTGTAATTATATAATTCCCTCAAGTTCGCTTATTACAATAACTTTCATAATGAAAGGCTTATCATATTCTTACAAATACCCCATTATTAAATTAAAGACAAACGCAACCGCAAATAACACTGCTATCTATGTTCATTTCTCATCGATAATGAGATCAGCGCCCTCTGGTGCTGCAACTTTGAGTTAACAAAAACCTCCCACCGCTCCATTTAATTTCTGAATTAGTCTTCCGCAAGCTGTAAACTGATATTTTCAAAGCGATAATTGAACCGTCTGCACACCAAGAAAAGTTATAAAATTGCCTCTTGAAAATACAAAAGAACTAAAATAAAAGTAATTTAAATTGTTTATGAAAGGATATATTTTGGATATTTACAATATTAGCTACTGAATGAAATTATATTATCACCTTTATAGACACATAAATTAGGTATGTATAATTATTATTTAAAATAATCAAAATACTATTAAGATCCAGTTTAAAATACTAAATACTGAAAAATGCTCATCTTCTTCTCATCACAGCCACTAAATCAAATGTTTATCCTTTCCTGTTTTTTGTTGATGAAGAAGTTAGACATATTGATGAACTTTTTGATTCTTTTAATGCTGCTATATTCAAAATGAGTGTAACGCCTTCAATCTCTTTTCTTTACGAAAACAGCAGCGACTGCTAATCGAAAATTTGTTTTTGATTATACTCTTGAATCAAACTGTTGTGATGCGTAATAGTCTCCTGAAAATTATTTAATAAAACCAGCGAAATTTTGGAACTATCCACTATAATTAGTATCTACAGCATCTAATCTTAGGAATATAATTATTTCGCGTATTTCATCAATTTTGCAAGGCATTAAATGTAATCTCTTATAATTTTTTATGTATTTTGATTTCTATTAAGTGTCTTTTCTGTTCATAATAAATGTCTAGTCTGTTCATCATTTTTAGGTATCTTTTCTGTTCATCTTTGAAGTATTTTTTTCTATTCATCAGTGAAGTGTCTTTTCTGTTCATAATTTGAGTGTCTTTCAACAGAGCTTCTTTCGTAAGAATTTAAGCGTATTTAAGAGACTTTACATTTGGTTTTGTCGGTCGATACAGACTATAGGATTATCTGTGCCTCTCTTCATGTTCCTCTCAAACACAACAGAAAAACTGCCGATACTTCATTGGCACCTGAATAATAAATTAATGCTAGTTTATAGCAAGTTCAGCCTGCTTATATCGATATTATTATACCATGGCTTGGAAATGGGCAAATATCATTCGTTTAATGAGTAATAGTACATATAATAATTGATGCACAATATATTCATTTTAGAGTAGAGACATTTACAAGATTATTCAAAAATAATTATTATTTTCTTACTGAATAACTACCTTGAGATTTTCTTCAAATTATAGCAGTTTATCTTTTGTTTTCTAATACTCTGGTAGAGTGGCAATGAAATAAAAATTCAAAAGAATTGGCTATCGATTTGAAGATTTATTGAATCATGTCTCTTTCTATTTTGTATTTTGTTTTTAAGACTATCAAACAGAATTCAGACTTATATTCAGACCCAAACCTATACCAATATCATTTATTTAGCCACTGATGTAAGAGTAAAATGAAGAGGTAAGTTAAGTCAACCAAACAAAATTCAGATCTACTATACCAATTATTATAATATTACTATAATATTAAATTGCATGGTGAGTATTAAAAATACACGACACACAATCCAAATTAGAACAGTTTGGTGCCTAAAAAACTCTCATCCATTTTATTCAATCAATCTTCTATAAAGTAAACAGATTTACTTTATTGAGACTGTAATACTGTTTTCTCATTATGGATTGCCACTGTAAGTATTAGTCTTGTCTACTTATCTAACCGTTAAATTATTATATGTATATTGTGTAAAGAATCACTGTGATGATGTACTATCAGAGAAAAGAGTCACTGTGATGATATACTATCAGAGAAAAGAGTCACTGTGATGATGTACTATCAGAGAAAAGTCACTGTGATGATGTACTATCAGAGAAAACAGTAACTGTGATGATGTACAATCAGAGAAAATAGTCACCGAGATGATTTACTAGCAGATAAAAAAAGTCACTTTTGAAACTAATATCACAAATAACAATTTTATTATTCCATACAATTTTAAAAACTTACAAAAATGTCGTCGTGTATACAGTCCAATTTTAAAATATATACAAACATTTACAATTGGTAAAGTTTCCTTTGGGAAAAGAGAGACTGTGAAAAACAAATTCTGCCTGTTCAGTGTTCGTACATATTTCGATAGATTTTCTTTTTGACAAGCAAGTAGACACTAGACACTGTGCATTATCTTTTGATAGAGTTAAAGCAGATACTGTAGATAATCTCCTGATAGTGCCTGTATACAGAGCTCTAAATCTTTGTTAATGAAATGCAGGTTTTTGGAATGTTGTTAGTCTGGCACCAATTTATTGAATAGCTTTCCTGTTGAACTAAAATATGGCAACACTCGAGATAGCGAGAATGTTGTGAGGTGAATGCATAATAAGCGAATAGAATCCCCACTTTCCGAAGACGGAATACCATTCTTGGATTCTTTTCTCATTTATTGATTTATGGTGTGGTTTTGGTTCTAGGATACTAGAGGGATAATATCAATACAGAACATCTTCTTAATAAGATCTTATAATGAATACAGAGTAGAAGTCTTATGTGCAGTTAATACAATAGAGTAAACTCTAAAGCTACAATACTGCTACACTTAAGGAAGTAAAAAATTTACGCAAGGTAACACTACCGTAGCGTGGATCGCCTAATTGAGGCTTGAACACTGATTTAAAACAGACTTCAGTATTTATAGAATAGTTTAAGTCAAGGGAGTTTCAATATTTAAAAGTGAATGTTTGTAGTTTAGACAGTTAGTCACGCCTCAAGATGTTATTTTTTTTTTACTTTTTACTTTCTATTCATTGTATAAATATCAGCTAATCAGTTGTATTTTTAGTTATTCAAATAAAGAATTTTATTAAATGTATCTAATTTTGCACTCTTAAAATCTACACGATTTTCCCAGGTGTTACAACTCTCAAAATATTTCAGCACAAGTTGTTAATTTAATAATATTTAGCTATTATTAATCATCAAATTAGAATAATTTGATTGATTAAAAATATTTTTTTCTAGTGTTAGATACTTATTTCTAACAGTGATGAGGATTTACTGGATAGATAAAAAATTTATTTACAAAAAATTACTGTCATTTCGAATAATTCGTAAAATTACTAATTTTCTCCTGAAGAAGATCTTATTGAAAATATCATTTCGTATTTCTATAAAACAATATTTGGGTATTATATTCAACATAATCTATGTATTGCCATATCAGACAAAGGAAAATTACACTGTCAAATTAAAACAAAGAATAGTATTCACAAACCTGTTATTAGTTCGTTGTCAGTGCGCAAATAATTCAGGTGAAATAATATTATGATTTTATTTTCAATCTTATTCAATGACAAGATTTTTTAAATTTATAATCATTAGAGTAAAATTACTAAATCATACGAAGGAAGCAAAATATATTACAAGCCCAAATGTAAGTATACAGATACAGTTGGCATAAATAACTTATTTAACGCTCAAGTAGATATACCCCATTCTTGCTATAATTAGCAGCTTAAATTGGAAACAGCAAAGCAATAAAAGTTCGATTTGTTGTCATTTCTCACATTGCTTTTCTCTAAGTTTCTCCTCCCAATGATGTCCAATCTAACTTTAATTGGGGATTGGGTCCTCTTCTCTGAATTTAGTGAACTTTCAAACAACCCGAAAGTTGTTTGAAGAAAAAAAAATGAAACGAGACTACAGAGATAGGCCATGTAGCAATAAACTAGGTAGAGATAGACTATGTAGAGTAGAGATAGGCCATGCAAGTATATAGGCCATATAGAGATAGGCCATACTGACATTTCTATAGAAGTCTTTCAACTCCATTATATCCATCGTTAAATGAAATATTTATTTATGTGGTTGTATAAACTTTTTGCTCTTCATTGGTAAAGAGTTACGCAAACGTACTTTTTTATCAATTTATTCTACTTATTTTCATAAATTTTTATTTTCTGTTAAAGAATTTATTCTCTTAGCCACGAAGACCCGCAATTTGATGCCATTAATTTACTTAAGATTACGCTTCAGCGTACACGTTTCTTACAGCAATTAGCAAGTTAATTAGGCTGAATAATTACTAAGAAGGCTAATTTGTTACATCGTTGAGTGCAAAGGCGCAATTAAAGTGTAATAATTAGCTTTTGAGGAAAAATTATCTACCCAATTCATTTTGATTAAATTAAGAACTTTTGGTGAAACTAATTAGTAACCACAAGCTTTTTGAGAACAAATTTCTGATTGAAGCTAGAAAAAGGACTGTCAATTTGATTATTATGATGGTATACTATATTTTATTAAAGATATAACTACAGGTTTTAAGTACTTTAACACAAGTTAATGGGGACCATGTGGGCACTAGGTTGACAAATCGTATTGGTACTGTGTGGTTATTTGCAAAATGGGCCAACATGGTGACAGCATGAGCTGTTGTGTTGAAACCATTTTGGCCCTAGATGTAGCCGATATGTTAATCAAGTTTCAGCCATACGCTATATAGAAATCAGGTCGGGCCAATATGTCAATTCAACGAGATGGATTAGCCACATTGAACCTATCTTCTCCCAAGGTAACATTTCATGAGAATGGAAAACCACATTAACCCCATGTAATTTCTAGGCTACTTTTCAGTCTAACATCTCTTGCCCACCTAACCATCTAGTACCCATGTTGGCACAACGTGTCATGGTTGCTTGGAAATTAGTGTCTAAAAACCAAAAGCCTTTGATAGTCATGAAAGACGAAAACTAGCAGATTGTGGCTGTATCATTGCTACAGGCACACTAATATGCACCACTAAAAAATTACAGTTTTGTCTTTTGAAAGTAAAATTAATTTTGTTGAATCAATATATATTTATTGCTAATAAGAACTAGCAATTAAATATAATACTAAAATATTTCATTAAACTATGTATAGCAAGACCCGTGGAAATTCCGCGAGATGAGAATAAACAAACATGTTTTGATAAAATAAAATAACTCTTTTTTTTTGGACAGAAACATAAAACGCAGGAAATGTGATTTAGTAACTTGCTTCTCAAAATAATATCCTTTGTATTTAATTACCTAGGTCGCATTGGTCAGTTTATAGATTGTTACTCATAAATATTTTATTCGTCAAATTAATTTGATTTACACCAACTTTATAAGGTTCTACTGATAGAGTGTCTGTGTAACGTATTTTGTGACAGACCGACTGACGGACATTACCAGTATATCACCATGCAACATTTTTTTCTAAACTAAGTTATATTTCTTCACTTCCCCCACTTCACACCTCAACCTTCATCTCTCCCATCGATCACTTCCTCAACCTATACTTACTTTCCCCTCTTTCCTTTCCACCACCGATACTTCCACCATCTACACTTCTACCATCAATACATTTCCACCATCTACACTTCCACCATCTACACTTGCCCCAAATTCACATTCCCCACTTTTCCTTCCCCAACCTAAACCTCTCCCACCATCACTTTCTCCACCTATACTACTTCCATCTTCACTTCCCCAAACTTCATTTCCTCCTCCAAAACTTCCCCACATTCACGTCCCCCCACCTTCTCTTCCTCCACCTTCACTTCCCCCGTCTTCATTTTCCCCACTTTCATATCCCCCACAATTACTTCTCCCTCCTTCTCTTCCCCGCCGTCATTTCCCCTACCTTTACATCCCCCTCCTTCTCTTCCTCCACCTTCATTACCCCCACCTTCAATTGCCTCCCCTTTTACTAAACATAAACAAATTAAAGCACACATTGAAAATGAGGGTAGTAAAATGAACTGAAATAATGTTTTATTTATATTTTATTCATATTATGACCTGTAAAAATTAATATTTCTAATATAGAGCCAATAAAATTTCCTGTTGACTCCACAGTGTCTGTCCAATATATTAAATACTACCCAGCTAACCATATCCTCTCTGTCCCGAGTAAGACAGAGGGGACACCCGTCGCTAGCGAGGGACAGAGAGGGACGGGGGATTTCAGACGTCTCCAGACGTCTGAAATCCCACTCACATCCCAGGTCTTACACAAGCGGAATGTCCCTCGTCTGTCCCACGTCTTAAATCCCACTCACATCCCACGTCTTTCCTACGCGGAATGTCCCTCTCTGTCCCACGCGGGATGTCCGTCTCTGTCCCTCGTCTGTTTTACGCGGGAAAAAGTTATACCAAAAAGGTATATCTATCTCAAGCTTTATTTACGTATCATAACTAGGTAGGTATTCATAAACAGATGTAGGTATCTAGGTAGGCAATGATGAATAATACTAGGTAGTAGGTAAGTAGGTACGGATTGATGAACACTACCTAGTAGGTATACTAGGTAGGTAGGTATTGGTAAACACTGGTAGGTATCTAGGTAGGTATTGGCAAACAGTTATAGGTAACTAGATAAGCATTGATAAACACTAGTTGATAACTAGGTAGGTATTGACAAACAGTTGTAGGTAACTAGGTAGGTATTGATGAATACTAGTAGGTAACTAGGACCTAGACTGGTATTTATATACAGTTGTAGGCATCTAGGTAGGTAATGTTAAACACAAGAAGGTAACTAATTAGGTATTGATAAGCAGATGTAGGCAACTAGGTAGGCATTGATAAACACCAGTAGGTAACTTGGTAGGTATTGACAAACAGTAATGTAGGTAACTAAGTAGGTACTGATAAATACTACGTAATAGGTAAGTAGTGATAACCACCAGTAGGTACAGATTGGCGGCTATCACTTGTAGGTTACTAGGTAGTTATAAATAAACTCTAGTAAGTAACTAGATAGGTATAAGGTAGTGAAACCACCATCAGGTAACTATAGGTAAGATTAATTAACAGTTATAGTTAATTAGGTAGTTAATAAAATTAATTAACATTATCAATACAAATATTAATAAATAACTTTATACACATTCTTATCATTTACATTAAAAAAAAAAGATACCAAAATGTAGAATATTAAATTATATTTATTTAAAAAATATCAAGTTGCATAAAGATCATTTCAATACTACTTCTACCATGTCCAGGATAGCTGAGTGGTAGCATCGCAGGCTTCAATAGTAAATCACACTAGAGTCCTGAGTTCGACTCGATCCCGAGATCACCACTACAGTTCTTTCTCCATTTCTTCCCATAAATTTGTATATAACAATATGTAATATAAAAATAATTGATATACAGCCAAATGTACATATACACTATATGCAATATAGTAAGAAATTGCAATAATGATTAGTATGATCTTTTTAATTTCTTATACATATTTATATACCCCAATTAACCGAAGTAGTTTGAGCCAAAAGGGGTACGGTCAAGAGCCCCCCCGGTCAAGAGCCCCCCCGGTCATGAGCCCCCCCGGTCACGAGCCCCCCTAGGTCATAAGCCCCCCCGGTCACGAGCCCCCCCTCCATGTTTTTTTAATCCTTATTTACCTAGTTAAACAAATGAAGAACTACTTAGATAGAAATAACTGAG